>JAQZBX010020071.1:0-33302 GCA_029593785.1 Cabassous unicinctus
TGATCTGAGAAGGTGCTTTGCATAATTTCAATCTTCTTAAATTTATTTAGAGCTGTATTGTGGCCCTACATATGGTCTATCCTGGAGAAAGATCCATAAGCACTTGAAAAGAATGTATAACCTGCTGATTTGGGGTGCAATGTCCTGTATATGTCTCTCAGGTCCAGCTCATATTGTTCAAATTCTCTCTTTCTTTGTTGATCTTCTGTCTAGTTGTTCTATCTATTGATGTGAGTGATGTGTTGAAGTTTCCAACTATTATTGTAGAGATGTCTATTTCTCCTTTCAGTTTTGTCAGAGTTTGGCTCATGTATTTTGGGGCACCCTGGTTAGGTGCATAGATATTTATGACTGTTACTCCTTCCTGGTGGATTGTCCCTCTTATTAATATAAAATGGCCTGCTGCATCTCATCACTTTTTTGCATTTAAAGTCTGTTTTGTCTGACACCAGTATAGCTACCCCTGTTCTCTTTTGGTTACTATTTGCATGAAATATCTTTTTCCAACCTTCACTTTCAGCCTGTTTGTATCCTTGGGTCTAAGGTGAGTCTCCTGCAGATAGCATATGGATAGCTCATGTTTTCTTTTCCATTCTACCAGCCTATGTCTTTTGATTTGTAAGTTAAACCCATTCACATTCAGTGATATTACTGTAAAGGCATTACATGCTTTAGCCATTTTATCCTTTGACTTTCATGTGACATATCTTAGTTTTGTCTGTCTTTTCACTCTTTTGGTTACCCTTTCTGATAATCTTCACTTCCACACATTCCTCCAAGCTTCTCTCTTGTCTTGTCTTTTCTGGCTGCAGAACTCCCTTCAGTGTTTTCTGCAGAGATGGATTATTGTTTACAGACTCTCTTAATTTCTGTTTGTGTGTGAATATTTTAAACTCACCATCATATTTGAAGGACAGTTTTGCTGGATAAAGAATTCTTGGCTAGAAGTTTCTCTCTTTCAGTACCATAATTATATCATACCACTGTCTTCTCGCCTCCATGGTTTCTGAAGAGAAATCTGCACTAAGTCTTACTGGATGTCCCTTGTATGTAATAGTTCACTTCTTCCCTGCTGCTTTCAGAATTTTCTCCTTATCTTTGGCATTTGGCATTCTGAATATTATATGGCTTTGGGTAGGTCTATTTGGATTTATTCTAATTGGAGTATATTGTGCTTCCTGGACATGTATATTCATGTCTTTCATGAGAGTTGGGAAATTTTTGACCATTTTTTCTTCAAATACTCTTTCTGCTCCTTTTCCCTTCTCTTATCCTTCTGGAGCTCCCATAACATGTATGTGGGTACACTTTGTGCTGTAATTCAACTCCCCGAACCTCTGCTCAATTTTTTCCCATTCTTTTCTCTCTCTTTACTTCCCTCTTTTCAATTTCAGTTTTTCTTTCCTCTACATCGCTGATTCTTTCTTCCATGATTTCAAATCTGCTGTTGTCTGCCTCTATTGTATTTTAATCTCACTAATTGTGTCTTTCATTCCCATAAGCTCCGTTATTTTTCTATTCGAGGTTTCAAACTTTTCTTTGTGCTTGCCCAGTGTCATCTTAAAAAAAAAAAATATATATATATATATTTATATTTATATACTTTTTATTTTTTAAAAAAATATTTAGATTACATAAATGTTACATAAAAAATATAGAGGATTCCTAAATGCCCTGCTCCCTACCCCTCCCACACTTTCCCACATTAACAACATCCTTCATTAGTGTGCTACATTTGTTACAATTGATGAACACATTTTGAAGCATTGCCTCTCAGCATGAATTATAGTTTACCCAGTGTCGTCTTAATGTCTTTTATTTATTTAGCCATGTTGTCCAACTCCATGATTTGATTTATGTGAGTTGCATGAACCTCATTGATTAGTTGTTTCAAGTCCTGTGTCTCACCTGGAGCTTTGATTTGTTCCTTTGCCCAAGTCATATCTTCCTTTTCATTAGTATGGTTTGTAATTTTTTGATGTTGTCTAAGCATCGATTATGATGCTGAATTTACTCTGATATTCAGTTTCTTTCTCTTGCCTAGGGATTTATTGTTAAGTAGCTGTGTGCTAACACTGTTCTTTGATTCTTGGTTTAACTTGTTCTAGATATTTAGGATTACCCCTGTTTAATTGCTCAAACCAGAGCTAAGGACCCAGTAATGGGGTGCAGGCCAGTTTCCAAGGATGTTGGAGAGGCGGTCAGTAAAGGCACCAGATTGCCTCTTTTGTTTGTTTCCTTCTTTGCATGCACTTTCCTGGTCTGCCAGCAGAAGGTGCTCTTCAGCAAAGCACTTAGCTTAGGCCCCAGATGCTAGGGGGAGAATGCATTCACTTTAACCCTGCCCAGGCAGGTGGTGCAGAAGCAACTTTCTCAGAAGCTGCTCTTCTCCCTTGGCCGGCAGTACCCTCCCTCCCTCTGTGTCCTCAGCAAACATCCCAGGGCAGTAGGGAGGGTGTCTGAGGAGGCAAATTATGTTTACCTCCCTGTGGGCTCTCAGGGCAAACATTGTCATGGCCCCACCCAGCCTGGAAGTGTGCAACCTCTCCAATGCAGCTGACCAGGGTTTGCTGGTCAAAATCTGAATTTACCATAGGCTATGTCCCTCCCTCCCACCTTTCTTGGGGAAGAGGACCCCTGCAACCCCCTCAGTAGACACCTGCCAGGGGCTGGAGGATCTAGTGCTGTTTGCTTCAAAGGTGGAAGAATGGGTGCTGGCATCTGCTGCTGCATCTTTACTCACAGGAGTTTTCCAGCCAGCTGAGAATCCTTTCCTTCACCCCTCTCTGTTCTGGGTGGTATCTAGCCTTCCTCTGGTGTCCTAAGCCCTAAATCCTAAGCCCTAGAACAATTTTCCAGACAGTTTCTGCCTGTCCTCTAGCTATTTTTCTGGGAGAGAAGTGATTCCTATTAATTTTCTTCTTATTACTGGATTAATAGTAGTTACCAGTTACTGGGTTTCTGATATGTGCTAAGCACTCTTCTAGATACTTTTTTTTCTTTTAAACATTTATTTATTTACTTGATCCATTTTAAACACCCCCTTCCCCATTTTTGCTGTTTTTTTTTGTATCCATTCGCTGGGCAATTCTCTGTGTCTGTTTCATCTCTTCTCATCCTCCTCCTCCAGTCTTCACCAGAATTCAATCCTGAAGACCTCCGATGTAGGAGAGAGGTGTTCTAGCCATCTGCGCCACCTCGGCTCCTGGTTTTCGGAGCTTTTGGAGCATCTCGTCTTGTCTCTCTCCTTTTACGTCATCATCTTGCTGTATGGCTCCTGGGGCCTGGCAGCTCACCGGCACACAGAGCCTGGCAGCCCATGCGCCTTCTATATAAATATATTTTTTATTTTACCGGGAGGTCCCGGGGATCGAACCCAGGTCTGTCCATATGGCAGACGGACACCCAATCATTTGAGCCACATCTGCCCCCTAGATACTTTGAAAACATTTTCACATTGAATCCTCACAATTGTACCAGGTAGTTGTTATTTCTGTTTTGCTGATGAGGAAACCAAGGGTTAGAATGGTTAAGTAACTTACCCTCAAATCATAGAGCCTCACAGGGATGGAGGCAGGTTTAGTAACCAGGACTGCCTGACTGCCAAGTCTGTTCTTTCCAGCATGCTCTGCCACCTCCCCCATCTTACTAATGGGGACCCTGACACCAAGAGAAGGTACCTTGATTTCTTGCCCAGGGTCATATTTGGAATGACAGAACAGCAGCTTATCCAAGTTATTGAGACTGTCTTGACCTTTGGGCACCCTGCTGGCTTCCAAGTTTGCCAAGCATAGCACCTTGTATAACCACTGACAAAGGGCCAGTTGGCCCCTTTGGAATGTTGCACTATTCATTCTTCTTCATTTGCTCCAAGAACCCGTGGTCCTAACCTCAATAATTAGGACTCACAGCCTCTGGTATTGGCAGCTTAGTCATTATTCCGTCTTCTTATGTTTATAATAGAGTTCACATACTTGCTGTGTAAACCTCTCTAAACAGGCTATGTATAAAGGGCACGTTGACAAGGCTATAACTCCAGTCTGTTTGAGGGTGCTGCTGGAGTCAGTTATTGGTCGGCATTAGCTGAATTGAGTACAGTCCATCATGCTTATTAGATACGGTAGGAGAGAGATATGGACCCTGAAGGATCAGTAGGAAAGACACATTAAATATAGGTGAGTTGAGTATTTTCCCAGACAGCTGGATATATGGGGCAGGGCAGCATGTTCATAACAAAACAGCTTTTCTATGACACAGAAGTAATAGTAGGGACTTGGGCTAGTTACAAAGTGCCCTCATAAAAATCAAACGGTAAAACATGAGAGTGAAAAACAGAAAAGTGACTTATCAGGTAATTATCAAAGATTTTTCAATCACAATTTGATCTTTCCCATGGGATGGAGTATTCTCCAAGAATAATTATCTTGAGACCTATAGACTCTCCTTGTAGCCCAAATGGTTTTCATAGCATTTGGGAACTTTGTTTTCAATCTCCTGAAGTGCTATGCATGAGATACTCCAGATCACAATTACTTTGCAGCATTTTTCATTTTTGTTACTCAAAATCACAACAATTCTTTTTAAGAGCCTGATTTTAAGAGCCACTTTTCCAGATGAGGTGTATGGCTTGTTGTGTTTAATGTTTTGGAGGATATGGCCTTGAAGACAGCACTGTTGTTTCTCACTACATAGATGTCAGAATGACTCCAATATTCAAGTACATAATTTGATAGACTCTCATAGTAGATTTGCAAACACACACACACACATCCTAGCTGGGAGCAAGTCTCAGTTCATGGCCATATCAAGAAAATTCACAAACTGATTTTGATGTCTATTTCTGTTCACCAAATTAATATTTGGTGTCTTTTACCTTTATTTTTGCTTCATAAACACATTGGAAATTTGTCACAAATCTCACCCACAACACATCACATGTTAACATCTTAAGAATTCTGAGATTAAGGGTGTGTGGCCCCTTTGTGTGGCAACTGCATCAAAAAAGCACAAATCTTGTCGTACTGCACTTTTTTTGCCACTTGGTGGGCTGGCCTGTGGTCATGGGGATACATCCAGAGGATGTGAAGATACTACTCTTTTGCCCAACTCACTCCTAGAGAAGCAACCTAAAAGGTGTATTGGTAGCATGAGTTTTGCAAAAAAACAACAAGACAGAGCTACCTAGTTTTCATTTCCTGCTGGACACCTTATTACTCTGACTTAACTCAGCACCTCACCTGGTTGTAGCTAAAAGCTAAGGAGAAGCTTTGTCCATTCTGACTACTAAACATATCATTTTCCAAGCTGTGATAGAGACACAGCTAGTCAGCCAGTACTGCAATTGATGTGGTGTTAGACATTTACTTGCTTTATTAAATATTGTCAAGTCTAATCTTAAGCAGACAGCACAGCATAAAATGTAACTTCCATTTTATTGTGTTTTTCTTGTAGAGTGAGAATCTGATTTTCTTTGTTTTTTGTTCTACTAGAACATGGGCACTGTTTCCTCCTGGACCTCATTTATTAAGCAGAACTATCTATTTCGAGAGCTTATAGGTTTTCTGTTCTCACAGAATCCAGTGCTAAATTCTGGTTTCCAAAATGAATCATTATGATCATTTATTATGTCTTGAGGCAACACTTTCAAATGTGTTACTTCTAAATATTTATCATACTATCAGGAGATTGATTTCCCAGATAATGGCTTATGACAATGGACTTGGCTAGTATTATTCCAGTTAGTTTATTTTAAGTTGATCTGGATTTTTAATCCTTATAGTATCTTGCAATAATAAAGATTTTTTATAACTTTTCACATCATTTTCCCTGCTGTTATTTCATTTTATTCTCAGTATCCCTGAGTGGATATTTAGAATTTTATGAAAAAGGTACAGGGATCAGGAGCTTATTTTGTTCAAAGTCTTATTGCTGGTGTGACTAAAGATCAGATTTCTTGACTCCTAGGCCAATTTTATAAATCTTGCCTGACTGATTCCTAACCCTTTTCTTTGGGACTGAGATGATCTTTGCTTTGGCCTCTTTTTTCAAACCACACCTTCCCATCACACACCAGGCTCATACACATGTGTGAACACATGCCTTTGTCCATACATTTGCACTCCCTGGCTCCAACCCTTGCTTGAAAATTTTAGCTCCTTACTCTGTCTCCACTATTAACTTCTAGAACTAGGTGGGAATTGAAGGCAGCTGAAACAAAGGGGACAATTCTGGTGTAAAAAAAATTTTTTAGAAAGTTTCCTGAGAAGTTTTGCCTGAATCACTGGGAGTGCTGGCCTCATTTCTGTTTCACTTTGACAGTACAGATGGACTTTGGGCAACTTGAGATTAATTATAGAGCAGGAGAACCTGGTTTCAGATTATGTCATTCCTAATTGAGATAGTATTTATAGCTAGCAAACCAAGAGATTTTTGTATTGAAAAAATTTCCCCCATATTAATGAGCTGATTCACTTGGGATAGCCACACTCACTCCTATTCAATCATTAAGAAAGCTCAACATTGACTATTCTTCTCTCATGCTGGTGATTTTCTTTATATATCTATGGTTGACAAGAAATGATTTTTTTTTTTTTTTTTGCTACTTCTATGACTCATTCATGGACTGCAGAGCCCCCCTTGGATGAGTTATAGTTCCTGAAGCAATCACATCCCTAGTGCTTCAGTTTCTTTTTGGCAATCAGTTCCCTGGCAGTACAGTCCAACATGGTTGAAGTATATAATAAACCATGGGTCAGACTCCTTGCCTGTTTCTTCATGTGCTGTATGCACTATCTGTCTGGCACCACAAAAGTTCTTGAGTGACATATTTGAGTGACTTTAGCACATGTTAACCCCACTCAGGAAATGGATTTGATCCAGAAAGCCAGAGGACTAATTAGAGAGAGGGATATGAGTTCCCATTATTGGATATTCATGGAACCTTATTCCTGGTTTCAAAGTACCAAATGAAGATTTGAAAAGTTGTCATAGCAGAAAATGCAAAGCCTCTGGAGCTAGAGGACCTGGATAACATCTATAACTAAGCCTCAGTATCTCTGTCTCTAGAATGTTGGTAGCAAAGTCTGCTTTCTTGGGAGAGTTAACTGATCACACACACACGCAACACACACACACGTTGTCTCACACATTGTGAGGTCTATCTTCATAGCTTCTTATCTTGTTGCTTTTCAATAGATGTCAGATGCCATATCCCTATGGAGAGCCCAGAATCAGAGCAGAGAACTGTATGGACTCTCTCTGCCTATTGTGGCTCATCCTTTCTCATGACCAGAGACTTCAGCTGCAGCAGACAGATTCTCTGTTGGTCTTGGATTATATAAAAAAAAACAGTTTAAATTATTCTTTCCTTTTCTGTGGGCTTCCTTCTGACCTACCTTGCTTGCATGTACTATTTCTATATTGTCTTTCACCAACCTGCTTTTGTATGATTTATAACAGTTCCTTAGTTTGTAAGACTTTTACCCCAATGACCTTCTAGGTTGACTTCCTTCTGGTAGTGAGTTGAAGGAGAGGTGACATCAAGCTCTCAGCAACATGTTGCCTGTAGTTCTCATTTTTTGGCGAGTTACTTCTGGAAGGATTACTTGAGGCAGCAAGCCATGTTATCAGCAAGGAGATTCTTTTAAACACCCATTAAAAAATCTTCTCTTCTCTAATATATGGGCCTGCCCAGTCCTCTCCATCATGGCTGCCTCATCATGTCTTGACCTGGGGATCAGAGTTACATGAGCTCATTTATCTTGACCAGTGTCCAAGTTCACCTTGTACTCATGGTGGTCAAACTTTAGTCAAGGCTTTGTCAGAAACACTGAAGTTTGAACACCATGAAGGAAGTCATTGCAAGTATAAATGAGATGGAAGAGGTAGACAGAGGAGGAAAAAAGCATATTTAATCCAAATTGTTTAAATAGTTTAGCATTTTGATGATTTATTAATAGTGTTGCCAAATTACAAATGTCTTCACTTATTAATGTTTATTCTTCTAGGACCTCTTGGTGTTACCTTGGCAGAAGTGAAAGATACTGCAGTAAATATAATAAAATTGCATTGTATTCCTTAATTTGTGTATCACTAATGAATATTGCCTCTTGTTAGTATTAATTTTCCATTATAAATAATTTATTAAATGCTTATGAATTTCTTACCTGTGTACAAAAGGCACTGTGGAGGATGAACTGGAGATGGGAGACAGGGAGATTAGTTGACAAGCTACTATAGGAAAGAGTTTAGTAAAGGTTTTAGTAAAGAGTAACTAAGAAACTTTCTCGGGCATAAAGCCCCAGAAAATACTCTAAAGCTTGAAATAAAAAGGTTCTGAGGAAAAAAATAAAATAAAATAATTGGAATGAATCCATCAAATATATAGACAAAAGTTTAATATCTATATGTTCACAGAGATAAGAAAAATATCAAGATGGCTAGGAGAAAAATAGGAGAATGGAAAATTCATTTAAAGAGAAATATAAATACAGAAGAAAATGCTCGACCTCACTAGTAATTAAAAATGCTAAATGAAACAATGAGAAATTTAAAATGTGGGGTAGCTATGGGTGAGTGAGGAGGAGGTGGGTAAATCCTTACCCTGAGCCATAACTGTAAAAAGCTGGACAAAATCGACATTGAAAAAATAACCATTTCTGTGCTCTAGAATTAAATTAAGTTTTACAACAATCTGAAAGGCGTTTCTACTTGAAAACCCAGAGAACTTTGGGTCAGAGCAGTGGGAGTCTGAGGAGTTGTTGCTTAGGGCTTCCTCCTCTACAGCTCAGTTGGCATTGAGGTTCCAGCTCGGGCAAGACAGGCGGGCAGTGAGCACCAGGGCTGAGCTGCCGCAGGCAAATGAGTGGGCCTGATTTGGAGTGGTGGGTGACACCCACACCTAGCAGCATTCAGTGGAAGTGACAATCTCAGGGGTAGGCTGAATGGAGAGAACCAATGTCTCTAGTAGCCTGAGGTTGTAGTTGTTACTAGGGCAAGCATATTCCTGACTGAAGCTGCACACCTGTACAGTGAGTGAGCACTGGCGAGGACCCAGATTATCCACAAACTCTTGGCCAACCTTGAGGCTGCTCAAGTGTGCAGAGGAAACACAAGAGGGTCCAATGGCATATAAAAGACTAGGCTTACTTGAAAATTGATTGAACTTTGCACTCTCCTACCCATACACAAACTCATTGGCAGAGGTTGGAAGACTTATGGGCTCAAGGTGTTTGAGCACAACCTCTGTCTAATCATCGAATGACTGTCAAACTATGCAGCACAAGGGTGACTCTTAAGAGTCCAGGCTTAAAAATAAAACAAGAATAATAATAGTTAAAAATAAAAAAAACTCGGCAGAGACAGTGTGGTCACACACAGAAAGGGAGACTAATTTCACAGATTTAGCTAAGTTTAGTTAATAAACAAATAACAATGATAACCCTCAAAGAAGAAAATAGAATCCAAAGTCTCAGCCTTTCTCTTCCTCTCTCTTCCTTTTCCTCTCTCCTCCTACCTTCCCCCCTTCCTCCTCTGTCCCCTACAATACATTATCTAAAATGTCCAATTTTCAACAAAATAGTATGAGACATACAAAGAATCAGAAAAGTGTGATCCACACTCAGAAAAATAAGCAGTCAATAGAAATTGTGTCTAAGTGTTCTCAGATACTGGATTCATCAGACTAAGACTTCAAAGAATTAATATCCATGTTCATAAAACTAAATGAAACCATGCTTAAAAAATTAAAGAGACTATGACAACAATGACTCAATAGCTAAGGAGCTAGAAATTATAAAACATAATCAAATGGAAATTCTGTAGTTGAAAAGCATAATAACTGAAATGAAAAAATCACTAGAGGGGCTAAAGAGCAGATTTAAGATGGCAGAAGAAAGAATAAGTGAATCTGAAGCTAGATCAATAGAAATTAATCTGAAGAACAGAGAGGAAAATAGATGAAAGAAAAATGAGCAGGGCAAAATACAAAGTAAAACTCTTCAAGGCAGCAATAGAAAATGACTAACAGGAGTTCGTTAATACAATTAAAGGCTGATGTCTCATCTGAAAGAATGGAGGCCAGAAAATAGTGGAATGACCTATTCAACATGCTGAAATTAATAAAAGAAACACAAAAACTGTTAACTAAGTATTCTATATGCACCAAAACTATCCTTCATAAATGAAAATGCAATAAAGACATTCTCAGATAAACAAATACTGGGAGAATTTGTTGCTAGCGGACATGCCTTACAAGAGATACTAAATGAAGTCCTCTGGAATGAAAAGAAAGGATGTCAGATTTAACCTGAACCCACAGGAAGAAATGAAGGGCACCAGACATGGTAAATATGTGGGTTAGTAAAAAAGACTTTTCAAATACATATGTTTTATCTTCTCTTAACTTCTTTAAAAAACATGGCAGTATATAAAGCAATAATAATAGGAATATAATAGTAGTTACAATATATTGTTGGATTATAACATATATAGATGTGCTATGTATGACAATAATAGCACAAACATTTTCAAAAGTAGAGGAGGAAGAAACATAAAAATTCTGCCTATGAGGCTAGTATTATTCTGATAATAAAGCCAGACAAAGGCATCTTATGAAAAAGAAACTGCAGACCAATATCCCTCATGAACATAGACATAAAATTCCTTAACAAAATATTAGCAAACCAAATCCAGCAACATATAAAAAGAATTACTCACCATGACCAAAAAAGATTTATCTGAGGAATTCAAATTTGATTTAACATCCAGAGATTGATTAATGTAATACATCATATAATAAAGGGCAAAGGCCACAGGATCATCTTAATAGGTGTAGAAAAAGCCTTTGATAAAATCTAACACCCACTCATGATAAAAATTATCAACACACTAGGAATAGAAAGGAATTTCCTCAAGCAGATAAAAAGCATCTATGAAAATCATACAGTTAACATCATAATGGTGAAAGACTGGATGCTTTCCCCCTAAGATCAGGAGCAAGGTAAGGATGTTCATTCTCACTACCCCATTCACGTTTCTTACAGGAGGCTCTTTTTATTCCCCTTTGTTAGAGAAGTTGCGGCTTTACAGACCAATTATGCATAAATGTACTGGAGGTTCTTGCTAGAATATTACAAAAAAGAAAAAGGAAGGAAGAGGAAGAAGGTGGGGGGTGGGGGGGAAAGTGAACACACGAGAGCGTGAACTAAATACATTTAAGCCAGCCAGATTAAAGAGAAAGAAGTAAAGCTGTCTTTATTAGCAGATAATATGATTCTACATGTAGAATTTTCCAAAGAACCTGCAAATAAACTATTAGAACTAATAAACAAGTTTAACAAGATAGGATTCAATATAAATGTACAAAAATTAATTCTATTCCTAAATATAAGCAATGAAAAACATCCACAAATAAAAGTAAGAAAACAATTTCATTCACAATAGCATGAAAAAAATAAAATAGTAGCAAATTTAATGAAAGAAGTGAAAGTCTTATACACTGAAAATTACAAAGCATTGCCAAGAGAAATTAAAGAAGGTCCAAATAATGAATTAAGAAGGACTGTAGAGACAGTCCATATGTATACATTGGAAAACTCAGTATTGTCAAGGTGGAAATTCACTCCAAAATAATTTATAAATTCAATGCAATCTGTATCAAAACCTCACTAAGATTTTTGGTAGAAATTGAAAAGCTGATCCTAAAATTTAAGCGGAAATGCAAAGCACCTAGAAAAGCCAAATACAATTTTGAAAAGGAAGAACAAAGTTGGCGGACTTACCCTAAATGATTTAAAAATTTACTATAAAGCCACGTAATCAAGAAAGTGTGGTATTAGCAGAAAGACAGACATTCAGGTTAATGGAACAGAATTGAGAATTCAGAAATAAGCTGTTATATTTATGGTCAGTTGATTTTCAACAAAGATACTAAAGCAGTTTACTGGGGAAAAGGATAGTCTTTTCAATAAATGGTGCTGGGACAAATAGGTATCCTTACACTTATCCTTTCCTCACACATACACCAGAATTAACTGAAAATGGATCATAGACCTATATTTAAGAGCTAAAATTATAAAAGTTTAAGAAGAAAACATAGAAAATTTTTGTGCCTTAGGTTTATAAAAAAATACATATGCAACTGTTCATAGCAGCACTTTTTTTATAAGCAGGCTTTAAAATTAACTGTTTGCTATAATTAAAGTGTGTAAAAATATGTACCTTGATCATACACCAGAAGCGAACATTACCTGCTAGGATGATTAAATTAAAGTTGGCTCTCTCCCCGCCTCCCACGCACTTTTTACTTTATTTTATTACTGTTGCTATAAAATTGTTAACATAAAACAAATGTGGCACTGTGATGAAAAAATAATGAGAAATGGAATTGGAGTCATTTAAGTTTGAATAGAAAGGAAGGGATGAGTGAGGTATTTGCTTTACAGATGAAATTAACATGATTTGGTGGTTGATTAGATATGGGATAAGAGACAAAGGAGGCTCAGTTGACAATGAACTTCTCTATGTCTTAAAAATTGGTGATTCCTTTAACAGAAAGAGAACAGGTCTAGGAGTCATGGGCACAAAGAGTGATCTCACTTTTTGTTATGTTACTGAGCATACACCTAAAATACAGATATTCAAGTTCTGTCATTTCCCTTGTGGATATTGTGTTTGAAGTGCCAGTGTAACTCTTTAGGTTGAGATGTCCAAAGGTCGGATGGAAATTAGGGTGAGAAACTTTGGAGAGAAGTTGGGCGATAGGCATTGATATGGGAGTCATGTGGGTGTGAGTGCTAGAGAATGAAGAAAAGTCATTGAAGTTGATGATTAGGGCTCACTGTGACTTCTGAGAGAGCAGATGAACTAGAACGATGGGTGCCAAATGTCAAGGGGTAGAGGACTAAGTAGATAGCCAGTTTCACTGTTCTTCTGAGACATTGGTCAGTGCAAAGGAGAGAGAGAAGACAAAATTCAAGTCAGTAGCAAGACTGTAGAAAGGATTTGTTCTAGGGTTTTTTTCCTTAAGATTTTAGGCTATTTTTCTATTGCTTGGAAAACCACCTAGACTCATTACTGGTATGAATGCTTTCTAGCCTCCCTCTGACTTGTATGCATACTTGCCTGGCAGATATAGACCTTTCCCAATGAAGCAAACAAAATTTCATTGTATTCTGTAACTGAAATGATTATTGCCCTAATGATAATTTTCTATTGCAGTGAGAAATGAATTTTAAAAATCAATCTTCCATTTTACTGTCTCTTACAATGACTGTCTTCATCAGAAAACAAACTGGTTTGCTAGATTCTGACAGCTTCTTTGTTGAAAGCAGGATTTTGTCTTTTTCTTCTCTCACAGTGTGTAAATAAGCCTTTTTAAAAAGGAACTTCAGGGCAACTGAAATCATTAAGGAGGTGGAGAGGCTTCCACATGCGGATTGACAAAAAGATCAGAACTCCTTAGTCTGGAATTACGAAGGCGGAGGGGGACAGAACTGCAGTCTAGATTGACAAAAGCTAGGGGGAAGCACAATCTGGTCAGCGAGTCTCAGACAGGAGAATGGGAGGCAGCCTTCTCCATGATAATACCTACCTCATGGAGCCGTTGTGAGGACTGAGAGATACTGTATATAAAAATGGTTTGTGATCACAAAGCACCATAGAAATAGAAGATGTTATTATTAGAACTTGGTGGGTGGTATTTTGGGAAAAATAATAGGAAAATGTTGCTTTAAAGTTGGGTTGAGAGCATGAGCCAACAGTGTAAATAGAAAAAGTGCTTGTATAAGGTTGCAGGCACTTGCACCTGAGTGGATTTATAAGGGCTGTTGGGTTTTTTCTGTACCTTCCCTTGACCCTTGAAAGTGAACTACAAATGCTTGTCATCACATCTGTTTGTTAAAAACACACTGATTGAATAGATGGACACTAACTCCACCCTTTCTCTTGGTATATAGCATTCTTTAAAGTTCTTTTAGGTTATAAAATAATTTATACCTGAAAAGAAATTCAGGAAATATAAAAAATGTATAAATGTTTACCAACTCACTCTCCAAGGGAAAAAAGTAATGATTTGTAGGCTGCCAATAATCATGGTGTAAATATCCCTGCCATGACTGATTTCAGGCTCCCAACATGAAAGCACTGAATGCAGAGTTGGCAAGACATGTGTAGTAGCACTCCAGTGTATGGTCTTTCCACTGTATAGATACAATAGACTTAAATAACCTCAAAAGCACAGATAATAGTAAAAAATTACTTAAAATTAAATGAAATATATTTAATTTATTTAATTATAAGTTTATATAATTTTATTTTTAATAATAAACAACTCTCAAAATTCCTGAAAATGTAACAATTGCTCTCGAGCTTTTGTGATCTGGCTAAAGCACACATTTCTCTAAATAACGTATAGGTCAAAGAACTAATAATGGAGATTGAAAATATTTAGACCTATGAGTCAATGAAAATACCACATATCAAAATTTGTGGGATGTTTTGCTAAAATATTACTTACATAACAATTTAGTCTTAAATGCTTCTATTAATAATAAAGAAGAGACATTTTAAAAATAATGAGAGAAGTATTCAACTTAAGATAGTAAAAAAGTCCAATTGAATAAATCTTTAAAAAATAGAAAGACAATAATAAAGATGAAAGCAGAAATTAAAGAAACATAAAACAAAGGCAAGATCAGCAATGTCAAAAGACAGTTATTTGAGATGGACCATCCCCATCCCAAAACTAAGGAGTATCTTAAAAACTGCAAGCAAACAATTCCATAATATCTCTGTTCCTTCTCAGCCTGAAGCAGAGTGGACATTGTCCCAAATCCCTCATGACTGGGGAATGAACAATAATAAGGGGGGAATGTAACCACTGACTAAAGCAGATTTATTGTTATTATAGTTATCTTGTGTTAACTGAGTAACTTGTAACATTGATATAAAAATTATTTTTAAAAAGTTAGTTATTTGGGTGCTGTGGGGCAAAATGGCAGCTAAGTAAGGTGCTCCAAGAGTAGCTCATCCTACAGGGTGGTTAGTAACCTAATCAGAGCTATCTAAAGCACCTGTTTAGGGGGCCCAGGAGACCAGAAGAGCATCCAGCAACATCCTTGAAAGAATGGAAGGAGAAGATTGCCTATCTACAGTGAAGATTCGTGAGTTGAGCACTCCATGCAGTGGAGGCCAGTGCCCATCATCCACTGGAAGCACAATCTGCCTTGGAGCTATTCTGTGGCTGGAAATGGAAGCTCCATTTCCCAAAAATGGGGGAGGAAGAGATGATTGGGCACCAACTTCAGCTACTGATTAGTAAATTTGGTTGGCTAAGTATAATCCTAAGTTGGAAAGAGGTTGGTAGCTGCCATTTTAACTCCATCCCTGGCATGAGGGGAAGTGGGGCTGTTTGAAAATCACAGTGCTTGTAGGGACTGGCTTCTTTCCACCCAGATTAGACTGCAGCCCTAGCCTAGGCCCCAGCCCGACCTCCAGGAGGGAAGAAGCTGGGGGGACCTGTATCAGCCTCTCCATGCAACTGCAGGTACTTTCAGCCAGCACAGACTGAATAGTCAGACACCTGGGGCTCCATCCCTGCACCCCAATAAGATAGGAGAGTAGCTGTGTTTCCTTGGCCTCCCTGGGAAACTGCAGGTGCTTTTGGCCTGCATGAACTGGTATGTTGAGTGTCTTTGATTTCATCTCCACCCCTTCATCCCCATAGTATAGGAGAGGCCTGGTGTTTCTTCATCCTTTCTGGGCAACTGCAGTTGCCTTCAGCCCACATAGACTGGATACTCAGATACTTGTAGCACCATCCTCACCCCTCAATAGGATAGGAGGGGAGATGTGTTTCCTCAGCCTCTCTGGGCAACTGCAGGTGCTTTTGGTCCACACAAACTGGTTTGTTGAGTGTCTTTGATTCCATCTCCACCTCTGCTTCCCTCCATAGGATAGAAGGAGTTGGTGTTTCCTCAGTCTCTCAGGGCAACTACAAGTACTTTTAGCCTGCATGAACTCAACTGTTGGGTACCTGTGGCTCCACCCCTACCCCCAATAGATAAGAGGGGGCAGTATTTCCTCAGCCTCTCTGGGTAACTACTGGGTGCTTTTGGCCCACACAGACTGAGTAATTGGACACCTGCAGCTCCATCCCCATCCTCAAGTAGGATAGGAGGAGAGCTGTGTTTCCTCAGCCTTTCTGGAAAATGGCAGGCACTTTTGGCCTGCACAGACTGAACTAGTGGGCATCTGTGGATCCACCCCTATGCCCTAATAGGATAGGAGGGAGCTGCTGTTTCCTCAGCCGCTCTGGGCAGTGGCAGATACTTTTGGACTGAACTGTTGGGCATTGGTGGTTCCGTTCTGATCCCCTAAAGGGCAGAAGGGACAGTACTAACTTATCCTCTCAGAACAACTGCAGGTACATTTGGCCCACACAGATTAGATTTTGGGGCACTCTGGAGGGTCCATTCCCACCCCTGGCAAAGGAGGAGGGGGGGCTGGTGCTATGTCAGTCTACCTGAGCAACTGGGATCATTTTGGACTGGCATAGAATAGATTGCTGCCAACACCTGCAGTTCCATCCCCACCCCAGGCAGGGAGGAAGGAGCATGAAGCTGCATCAGTCCCTCCAGCCAACTGCAGACAGTCTTGGACTGCATGACTTGGATTATTACACGTGGCTGTGGCTCTGTCCCTCCTTCTGGCTGAGGGGAAAGGTGGGAGAATCTTCATCAGTGCCTTGGGCAATGAGAGCAGCTTCCACTTCCACAGCTTACAGCACCAACTACATCCTTGACTCCTATTATACAACCAGCAAGGGAGAAAGGACAACAAGACCCTAAACTAAAGAGAGAAACTGCAACTAGAATAAATACAACTAGTAAGCCAGATACCGAGACACCAACAAAAAATTACAATCCATACCAAGAAACAGGAAGAATTGGCCCAGTCAAAGAAACAAGATAAGCATCCAGATGATATAAAGGAGTCGAGACAACCAATCATAGATGTTCAAACAAATCTCCTTATTAAATTTAATGAGATGGCTAAAGAGATTAAGGATATTAAGAAGACACTGGGTGAGCACAAAGAAGAATTTGAAAGCATACATAGAAAAATAGCAGATCTTATGGGAATGAAAGGAGCAACAAATGAAATTAAAAACACACTGGAGGCATATAACAGCAGATTTGAGGAGGCAGAAGAAAGGATCAGTGAGCTTCAAGACATGATATCCAAAAGCAAACATCCAAAAAAAAACGAGATGAAGAAAAGAATGGAAAAAATTGAACAGGGTCTCGGGGAAATAAATAATGGCAAGAGATGTGCAAACATACGTCTTTTGTGTGTTCCAGAAGGAGAAATGAAGGGAAAAGGGGGCAGGTGGAATATTTGAAGTAATGGTAGAAAATTTCCCAAACCTATTGAAGGATGTAGATATCCATGTCCAAAAAGCACAATGTACTTCCATCTGAATAAATCCAAATAGACGAAATCTGACTCACATACTAATTAGAATGTCAAATACCAAAGACAGAGAGAATTCTGAGAGCAGCAAGAGAAAAGCAACACATAACTTACAAGGGATACCCAATAAGACTAAGTGCCAATTTCTCATCAGAAACCATAGAGGCAAGAAGGCAGTATATGATATATTTAAGATACTGCAGGAGAAAAACTGCCAGCCAAGAATCTTATATCCAGCAAGATTGTCTTTCAAAAATGAAGGTGGGCTTAGAATATTCACAGATAAACAGAAACTGAAAGAGTTTGTAATCAAGAGACTGGCTTTGCAGGAAATACTAAAGGGAGTGCTACAGCCTGGAAAGAAGAGACAGGAAAGAGAGGCCTGGAGGAGAGTCTAGAAATGAAGATTATATCAGTAAAAGTAACTAAAAGTGTCAAAAGAGTGGTGAAAATAAAATAAGACAGATAAAACCCAAAGGTCAAAATAGATGAAATAAGAACAGCCTTTACAGTAATAACATTGAATGTTAATGGATTAAACTCCCCAATCAAAAGACATAGACTGGTGGAATGGATAAGAATATTTGAACCATCTATATTCTATGTACAAGAGACTCACCTTGGACCCAGGGATACCAACAGATTGAAAGTGAAAGTCTGGAAAAAGATATTCTATGCATGCAGGAGTAGCTATACTCATATAGGTTAAAATAGACTTTAAAAGCAAATCTGTTATTAGAGACAAGGAAGGACATTATATGTTAATAAAAAGGGCAATTCACTAGGAAGAAATAATAATCATAAATGTATATGCACTTAACCAGGATGTCCCAAATTATATGAGGCAAACACAGACAAAACTGAAGGGAGAAATAGATATCTCTACAATAATAGTTGGAGACTTCAATACACTCTCAGCATTGCATAGAACATCTGGGCAGAGGATCAATAAAGAGACAGAGAAATTGAATAGTATGATAAATAGATTGAATCTAATAGACATATTCAGAACATTGAATGCCCAAACAGCAGGATATACATTCTTCTCAAGTGCTTATGAATCTTTCTCCAGGATAGACCTTTTCTTTGGTCACAAAGCTGATCACAAGAAATTCACCAAGATCAAAATTAGACAAAGCACTTTCTCTGATCATAATGGAATAAAGTTGGAAATCAACAAGAGGTGGAAAAAGGGGAAATTCACAAATATATGGAGATTAAACAACACACTCTTAAATAATCAGTGGGTCAAAGAAGAAATTGAGGGAGAAATCAATAAATATCTTGAGATGAATGAAAATGAGAACACAACATTTCAGAACTTATGGGATGCAGCAAAGGCAGTACTGAGAGGGAAATTTATAGCCCTCAATGCTTACATTAAAAAGAAGAAAGAGCTAAAACCAATGACTTAACTACACAGCCAGAAGAACTAGAAAAAGAACAGCAAATTATTCTCAAAGAAAGTAGAAGGAATGAAATAATAAAGATCAGAGCAGAAATAAATGAAATTGAGAACAAAAGAACAATAGAGAGAATGAACAAAACCAAAAGTTGGTTCTTTGAGATGATTAACAAAATCAACGAACACTTAGCCAGACTGGCAAATAAAAAAAGAAAGAAGATGCAAGTAAATAAAATAAAAAAATGAAAATGGGCAATTTACTACTGCCCCCACAGAAATAAAGGAGATCATAAGAGGACACTATGAACAACTATATGCTAACAAACTAGACAATGTAGATGAAATGAAAAATTCCTAGGAATGTATGAACAACCTACACTGATCCTAGAAGAAACAGAAGACCTCAATAAGCCAATCACAAATAAAGAGATTGAAACAACTCCCCCAAATGAAAAGCCCAGGACCAGATGGTTTCACAGGTGAGTTCTACCAAGCATTCAAAGAAGATTTAATACTACTCTTACTCAAACACTTCCAAAATATTGAACAAGAAGGAACACTATGAAACTCTTTCCATGAAGCCATTATCACCCTAATACCAAAGCCAGGTAAAGATATTATGAAAAAAGAAATTTACAGACCCATTTTCCTAATGAATACAGATGCAAAAACCTCAACAAAATACTTGTTAATTGAATCCAACAACACATTAAAAGAGTTATTCATCACGATCAAGTGGGTTTTATACCAGGCATGCAAGGGTGGTTTGACACAAGAAAATCAATCAGCAAAATATACCACATTAATAAATCAAAGAAGAAAAAACACATGATCCTATTGTTTGATGCAGAAAAGGCATTTGACAAAATACAGCATCCTTTCATGATAAAAATACTGCAAAGATAGGAATGGAAGGAAACCTTCTCAACATGATAAAAGCCATATATGAAAAACCCACAGCTAACATTGCACTCAATGGTGAAAGACTGAAAGCTTTTCTATTGAGATCAGCAACAAGACAAGGATGCCCACTGTCACCACTGTTGTTCAATATAGTGCTAGAGGTTCTACCCAGAGCAATCAAGCTAGAAAAAGAAATAAAGGTATCCAAATCAGAAAGGAAGAACCAAAACTTTTGCCATTTGCAGATGATATGATTCTATACCTAGAAAGTCCCGAAAAGTCTACAGCAAAGCTGCTAGAGCTAATAAATGATTTCAGTAGAGTGTCAGAATACAAGATCAATATGCAAAAATCAGTGGTGTTTCTATACAGTAGTAATGTGCAATCTGAGGAGGAAGTCCATAAAAAATTCCATTTACAATAGCTACTAAAAGAATCAAATAGTTAGGAATAAACTTAACCAAGGATGTAAAGCAATTGTATTCAGAAAACTACAATGCATTGCTAAAAGAAATTTTTAAAATGCCTAAATAATTGGAAGAACATTCCATGCTCATGGATTGGAAGACTAAATATCATTAAGATGCCAACTCTACCCGTTGATTTGCAGATTCAATGCAATTGTGATAAAAGTTCCACCAGCATTTTTTTAAAACAAATGGAAAACACAATTATCAAATTTATTTGTAAGGGTAAGGGGACCCAAACAGCCAGAAACATCTTAAAAAGGAAGAGTAAAGTTGGAAGACTCTCACTTCTGGACTTTAAATCATATTACCTAGCTATAGTGGTAAAAACAGCATGGTACTGGCATAAAGATAGACACACAGACCAATGGAACCGAATTGATGGTTCAGAAACATACCCTCACATCTATGGTCAAGTGATTTTTGACAAGACTGTGAAACCCACCCAGCTGGGGCAGAACAGTCTTTTCAAAAAATGGTCCTGGGAGAACTGGATATCCAATCCAAAAGAAAGAAAGAACTCCATCTCACACCTTATACAAAAATTAACTCAAAATGGATCAAAGACCTAAATATAAAAGCTAGGACCATAAAGCTCCTAGAATAAAATGTAGGAAAACATCTTCAAGATCTGGTAGTAGGTGGTGGATTCTTAAACCTTACACTGAAAGCATAAACAATGAAAGAAAACATGGATAAATTGGACCTCCTCAAACTTAAACACTTTTCCAATTCAAAGGACTTTGTCAAGAAGGTGAGAAGGCAGCCGGCTTAATGGGAGAAAATATTTGGAAACTACATATCTGATAAGGGTTTGATTTCCATTCTATATAAAAAGATCACACAACTCGAAAATAAAAGAACAAGCAATCCAATTAAAAATCTGCAAAAGACTTAAATAGACATTTCTCCAAAGAGGAAATACAAATGGCCAAAAAGCACATGAATAAATGTTCAGTATCACTAACTATTAGTGAAATGCAAATCAAAACGACAATGAGATATCATCTCACACCGCCTGAATGACCCTTATTAAAAAAACAGAAGATGTGGCGGATGTGGAGAAATAGGAACACTCCTTCACTGTTGCTGGGATTGTAAAATGGTGCAGTCTCTGTGGAAGACAGTTTGGTGGTTCCTCAGGAAGCTAAATAAAAACTGCCATATGATCCAGGAATTCCTCTACAAGGAATATACCCAGAACTGAAAACTGTGACACGGAAGACATTTGCACACCGATGTTCATAGTGGCGTAATTCACAATTGCCAAAAGATAGAAACAACCAAGTGCCCATCAACCAATGAATGGATAAACAAAATGTTTATATGTGGTATATGCATACAATGGACTACCATGCTGCAGGAAGAAGAAATGAAATTGGGACACATATAATAACATGGATGAATCTTGAAGACACTATACTAAGTGAAATAAGCCAGACACAAAAGGACAAATATTGCATGGTCTCACAAATATGAACTAAATACAAAGAATAAATACATGGAGTTAAAACCTAGAGTATAAGTTATTTGGAGGAGGTTAAGAAGAGGGCTGCAAAGGAGTAGTGATGCTTAATGTATGTAGAAGTTTTAATTAATTTGACTGTTAAAGTGTGGAAATGGATAGAGTTGATAGTAACACAGTATAGTGAGCAGCAGCTGGCTCACAAATGGGATTGTGACTGTAAAGGGTAGTCTAGGGTTGTAAATGTAATTGAAAGAAAACTAGAGAATAATCTAGGGGCTGAATAGCACAGTGAACCCAGAGGTGAATGAGAATTGTGGTTAACAGTACAAATGTAAGAATGTCCTTCTGTGAACTAGAACAGATGTATTGCAGGGTGGTGGGAATGTGGAAAAGCATGGGGAAAAATACAATTAATGTAACCTATGGACTATCTTTAACAGCAATACTGTAATATCCTTGCATCAATGCGAAAGATGTACTGTGTTAATAATAGGGGGGTATGGAAAAAATATGTCAAATGTACACTTTGGACCGTAGTTATTGGTAATAGTCTGATGATATTATCTCATAATCTGTAACTAATGTTCCACAATGGTGTGGTGTGTGGGTGAAGGGGTGTTGTATAGCAATTCTACACATGTGCATGATAGTTTTGTAAGTTCACAACTTCTATAATAAAAATATATTGAAATAAAAGTTAGTTATTTGAAAAGACTCACCAAATTGATGAACTTTGGTGAAATTAATGCAAGAAGAGAGAGAGAGAAGACACAAATAAAACATTAGTAGTGAAAATTATTAAAATTGATTCACTGAATAGCTAACATTAATAAACTAGTTATCTGCAACAACATGGCTGAATATTAAAAATATAATGTTGAGTAAAATCAAATAAAGGCCCAGCAGAATGCATAAAGTATATTTATTATGTTTATAAAGCAAAAGAAAAGCAAAGCTAAATAATATGTTGTTTGACAATCCGTACACATGTGCTTAAAAGTGTACATTTCTTAAAAAGGTATGATGGGGGGAGGGACAGAGAGAAAGAGAGAGAGTGAGCTTTGCACTCCGGCCAGGATGGAGTAATACAGACCAGACTTAATCGCTCTCCTGAGTCAATTTAAAAACTTGGACATCAGGCAACAAAGGTCTGAGAGATGGTGTCTGGGCGATGAAGAGCAATGTGAGTCCTGTAATCGCCCCAGTGTACTGCCTGGAGAGAGTTTCCAGGCAGATCCTCGGGGAGCGGGTGCCTAGGCAAAGCCCCGTCATCTCCCTGCGTTGAGCAGCTGGAACCAGGAGCCTGAGCAGGCCAAAGTGGAGCATCAGAGAAGATCCCTGCACAGATAGCTGCAAAGGGTCCTGCCCAAGGCTTCAGCTGATCAGCGCATGCATGAGACTAAGCTACCTGAGGTCAGGGAAAGGATCTCACAAAAGGATCAGAGAGAATAATACCGCAAGCTCACACCTAGAGCTAGTTCTTTTTCCCACCATCCAGAGTGGAAAAACCTCATAAGGTGGTAGGGGACTCAAAAGGTTTTACTTCAGTAGTGGGGCAATAATCCTGGACTAAACACTGCCCCGGTGCTTCTCAAAAGAAGACCTGAAGGGATCATAGTATATTCAAGTAACTTAACTGTGTCCTAGAACAAAGCTCAGGAAGATTTATAGGAATTCAAAAATATCCAACCCCCGACACAGTAAAATTCACAATGAGTGGCATCTGATAAAAAAATTACTAGTCATGCAAAGGAGCAGAAAAATATGATGCATAATGAGGAAAAAATTAAGTTGAAACCATCCCAGAAATGAGAGATGATAAAATAGCAGGCAAGGCATTAAAATAGTTATTATAACTTGTTCCATATGTTCAAGAAACAAGAAAAAAGAATGAGCATGCTGAGGGAAGTCATGAAATTATAAAAAAGACCCAATTTATACTGCTAGATATGAGCTATTCTGGATGGGATTAACAGTGGACTAGAAATTATAGAAGCAAAGATTAGTAAACTTGGGGACATAGCAATAGAAACTATCCAAATTGAAACACAGAGAGTACAAAAACACCTAAAAGGAAAAATCTGCTTCTGGAAACCTGCAATGAAAAGATAAGCCACATACTGGGAAAAAACAAACAAACAAACATTTACATGTCACATATCTAATAAAGGACTTGAACCCAAAATATTGAAAGAACTCTTAAAGCTCAATAATAAGAAAACAAGCTATCCAGTTAAAAATGGGCAAAAGATTTTAAGAGACACTTCATTAAAGCAGATATAAAGATGGTAAATAAACCTGAAAAGACACTCATCATTAGTTGTTAGGCAATGCAAATTCAAACTATAATGAGATATCAATAGACATCTATTAGAATGATTAAAATTAAAGATAGACCATACCAAATGTTGACAAGGATATGAAGGAACTGGAATTCTCATACACTGCTGGTAGGAATGTAAAATGGGAGAAGCACTTTGGCAAACAGTATAATAGTTTCTTTAAAAAGTTAAATATAAACCTACTCCATGACCCATTTATTTAATTTTCATTTGCCAAAGAGAAAAGACAGCATATGACCATACAAAGACTATGCACAAATCTTCATAGCAGCTTTATTTATATTTTACTGAGTCAGACAGCCCAAAAGTTCATCAATAGGTAAATGGGCAAACAAATTATAGCACATTCATACCTTATCATTCTGAGTAGAATACTACTCAGCAATATAAGGGAATGAACTATTGATACATACAACAACATAGGTGAATTTCAAAATAATTGTGCTTACTGAAGGAGGACAGAGTACATATTGCATGATTCCATTTATATAAAAAATTTAGAAAATGCAAAATAATCTGTAGTGGCAGAAAGCAGATCAGTGGTTGCCTGGGGAAAGAGGTGGAGAGAGCATTAGGTGTTGGTGGAGAGAGATTACAAAGAGTCAAGAGGAAGCTTGGAGTGATAGTTATGTTCATTATCTTATCAATTATAACTTTATAAATGTGTTGTGTATAAAGCAAGACAATAAGTAATTCAGAATACATGATAGTAGTTACCTCTGGAGGAAAGAGCATTTAGATGATGCAATGGAATTGGTAATGTTTTAGTGCTTAGATTGGGTAGAGATTTCATTGTTGTTATGTTACATATATGTTTAAAAAATTATTTTATGTATGTGAAAATTAAATAATAAATTTAACAAAACTGTGCTGATGGTGAAGAACATTCCTGCCACAGAGAACCTCTTATGCTAAGTTAAAAAGGCAAGAAAAATCATGGCCTCTGTGGAGAACTGCAAATAGTTCAATTATCTGGAGCTTTGACTCTGTGAGCTGGGAGTGGGAGAGGTCAACAGGAAGAGATTGACAGGTGGCAGGTAAGAGGGGGCTTTCAATACTATATCAATTAGCTTGAATTTTACTTGTAGGCTCTGGGAAGCCATGGAAGGATTTCATGCAGAGAGGAGACAGGGTTGGATTAGAATTTTAGGTAGAATACTGAATTTCTCTCTGTGGAGATTGGCATGGAGGGGGTTAAACCCTGTCCAGGAAGACTAGCTAAAAGGCATTGGAGTGATTCATGCACAAGAATATGAAAGCTGAGGAAATGGGGAGAAAGTGACAAATTCAAGCAATTGCCAGACAAGTAGGAGAAAAAACAAAAGAGCATAGAAGCCAGGGAATTGAGGAGTTTTAAGAAAGACCAAATACTATATCCAAGGATTAAACCATTTCTGTCAGTAGATCTGATAAAGTCATGTGATGAGAACAGTGCAGGTGGGGTACTGAGGGTGGATGTCAGCTTGCCCAGAATTCAACACAGTGCTGAGGGAGCAGAGACCATGAGTGTGACCTTTCATTTCCAGAAACTAGGCTGTGCCTGGAGAGAGGGAGAGTGTGTGTACATACAGAGGAAAGAAAGAGAGTGAAGATGCTAGAGATAGAGGGAAAAGTGATAGATGAGGTTCCTGAGTTGGGAAATCCAAAGCAGAGCTGGAGGACTCAGCCTTGGAAAGAAGAATGGGCAACCCTTCCTCTAAGCCCCTAAAAAGGAGGCAGAGGTGACTGCAGGCATAGATGTAATTATAGGTGTGGGAGAAGGAATTCAAGGGAGTTGATATGTGATAGCTTTCATTTTGGGGGGTCAAATAAGAGCAGGGCCAACTTTTGACATTGGAATGTAAGTTTGGAATAGCTGTAATAGCATGTTAGAGAAGGAGCTGACAAAAACAAAATTCACACCAAATTATTGCTATGGTTAGGGCCATTGTATATAGTTATGTAGCTCATGTACTGCACAAGACTAGAACCACCAATATTCTCATCATAGTCTATATGAATGACACCCTGGAGGGCTGTGAAATAAACATCCATACCTGGAAGCCCTAGCTACAGACTAGATTGAGATTAGAAACCACAGATTTGCTGTAGGAACAATATGCAAGTGTGTGCGATTTTTCTCTGAGTGAATCATTGGACTGATCTCAAATATCCAAGGTTAGTGGACTTTTGAGAGCATGGAGTAGAGAGACAAAGGGTTTCGGATGTTGAAGATGACTGTAAGAGGATGATGGAAATGACGAACTATAATCTCAGGTCTGCCTATGCTCTCATCCTTTGCCTGTACTTCCTCGGTCATCGCTCATCACCCTATTAGTATCATTTGCTTGTCTGTCTCTCCCACAAAGCTGTAAGCTCCATAAGGAATTGAACACGTCTTAATGTACACTGTATCCCCGCTCCTTGGTCAGGACATGCAAGTAGAAGGGATTTCATAAATATCTGTTGGATGGACCAATGGATAATTGAGAACTAGGCTGCATGGGGAAGGAAGTATCATCTTCAAAGAGTTATGGATGAGGGAAAAAGGAAAGTTATAGGGTGTATTTGATGAGTTCCAAGGACTGGTGAAGTAGGAATAAAGGGACGAAGAAGCTGAAAGGGGTTTGTGGCCAGAGATGAGTATGTCAGTGTCTGGGATTTTAGAGGCGGTGCAACCCTGTGTAGTGACAGGGTCTCAGATATGGCCTCGGCAGTAGGTGCTGCAGTAGAGAGGAGGGTAAGAGGGGGCATCAGACCAAGTGCTCGGTTGCTGGGCGGCTTGTCTGTGTGTGTGAAGAAACACCACACAGGAAGACAAGGGCACTTGGAGGACTGTGAACCCCAAACAAGTGCCTGCAGGGAGTGGCAGAGTGGCCAGGTGGAGTGATGATAGCAACAAGGAGGGCTGGAGGGTCCTCAAGCTGGTGGCTTATACCTTGGAGAAGAAGGGCTTCTGCAAGAGGAAGGAAGGGCAATGTCCTAGAAAAGGCAGTGGTGGAGGGTATATAGCTGATTTCATTTAAAAGTGTGCAAGGAATGCAGCCAAGTTCAGCCAGGGAGTTATTCTGCTTGTGTTGCGGTGGCTGTGTTGCTTCAGCCCTTATTGTGAGCAGTAGATCTCTTTTTATGTGTAGTAAATAGTCGATTGTTACAATAATGCTTGATATTTTATTTAAATTATACCATTACAGAAAAAGCATAATCTGCTGGATTTTATCCAATACTCATACATTTTTCTACGCTTGAGGAAAGCTTATCCTGTTAACCCCTAAAACCGTGACCAGCAGAGTATCTAGAAAGGGGCAGCTTCTGCCAGGCAGCTTTGTAAATGCAAACCACTAGGTACTAGCAGATGTCAGAGCATCTATTAGCACCATCACAGAAGCTCTGCTCTGTCACTTAAATGACATGTACAGGAGGTTCAAATGCTCTTAAAGCATTAAGCACATTCATTTTGACTTACATTAGCATAAGTTTCTCTAGCTCATGTCTTCCACTGGATCATCTGCTTTACAAAGCCTCTCTGTATTTCCCTCTTTGGGTTTTCCCACTTTTCCTGGATGCACACAGACTCTCCCTTTCCACATCATACACCTGCACAGGGAGGGTCTGCCCCTTACCAGAATTTTTTGTAATGTCCCTGCGAACAGAGCACATCCAGCCTGATTCTAAGACCTCCTGAGTGTGCTGGTGAGTTGTACAGATTGTCACTGTACATTTAGGCTGAAATTGTCTGAGAAAACTCCCTCCCCCTCACCTTTTTGTTAAGAGTGGTTCTTTTCTTTACCCACTTAACCTATTTATGTCCTTTATAGCACTTTATACATTCTGACATTTTCTTGTTAAAATGTTTTGCCTCTCTCACTAGAAGATAAGTTCCAAAGTAGAGCTTATGTCTGATTTGCTTAACATTGAATCTCCAGGGCCTAGAACAGTGCCTGATACACTGGGGACTCTCAGTAGGTAGCTCTCTCAAGCCAGTGTTCCTACATCTTTATTAAAATGGGAATGAAAGTCCCTGCTCCATAGAGCTATAGTGAAGATCAATGAGATGATGCCTATAAAGCACCCACTAGCATAGCATCTGGCACATAGTTGGCCCTCAATACAAGTTATTAGTCTAGTAAGTGGCAGGTATTACAAAGACCTGGATACCTTCTGGGGCACTTGTTCAGGGTCTCTTCTTGAGACATCTGAACTCCTGGGAAGTGTGGAAACTGCAGCTGTCAGCTTCCAACTTGCCCTCTCCCTGCCTGGGCAGTAGGTGGCGCTTTGGGCAGAAGGGAGAACAATAAGGGGTTGTTAGGGGAGGAAACTCGCCTGGAATTGATACATCTTGTTTTTGTTCTTGTTCTCCTTGTGTCTGTGTGGCTTGGTCATCTTTTCCTCACCCACCCCTGGTTGCAGAAGAATACTGTGTTTGATTAAGACAGGCTTCACATGGTTGGTTTGCCATTCTTTTTAAAATCCTCCCTACGCCCGGCAGACTGATTCATGGCAACTTTATATAATGTTATCTCATATTGTTGTTGCTAAGGTCTGTAATTGGGGTTAGCGGCTCTGTGCACAGAATATAATTACTTCTGCAGCAGCTTGAAATGTGCCAAAATAATGATCAGGTGGACAATTATAACTGGCAATATGGCTCATCGTGGCAGATCTGTAGAGAGACTGATCATATCATTACCAAAATCAAAGGCAGAAACCTGGACCATCTGCCAGTGCCCCCTGTTCATTGCTTGGGTTCTCTTCTGACCACTTATTCAACTAGTGTTTGCAAAGTCCTGCGGTATGCACACCCTCTAGGAGGTGCTGTGGGAGGTGAAAAAGAAGCAGAAGGCGTGGGTCTGCCCTTGATCTTGCTATCTTGTTGGAGAGAGAAGGCATACTAGGATGTAACAAGCAGGAACTGTGTGGAAAATCTATATTCAGATTGCTTAACAAAGGAAAGGAGTGATCTATTTGGGTTGAGATCAGTTGGGAAGGACTCCTTGGAGAAGGTGAGCCTTGAGTTTGGTCTAGAGGAAAGTGGTAAGGTTTGGGCTGTCAGAGGTCAAAGACTTTTACGTCTGCATCTGTGCTTGGTTGGTTTTGAATGGCTCTGGCAGATCCCAGGGAATTCCTCTATTCCTGGGTAGGCAGACTGACCCCAGTTCTTTCCTTTACCAGTAAAAGGAATTCATGCGATCTTCTTTTATTCACTTTAAATATTTTAAAAAATCACATGACAACATTAAAGGAAATTATAATAAAACAAAATTATTCAAAACACATCACCATAACCCAGGGTTCAGCAAACTACGGCCTGCAGGCCAAATCCAGCCCACCATGTATGGCCATGAGCTAAGAATGGTTTTTACATTTTTAAATGGTTAAAGAAATTCAAAAGAGGAGAATATTTTGTGACATTTGAAAATGATATGAAATTAAAATTTCAGTGTCTGTAAATAAAGCTTAATTGTAACACAACCATGCTCATTCATTTGCGAATTTCTATGGCTACTGTTGTGCTACACAACAGCGGATTGAGTAACTGTGAGAGACCCTGCAGAGTCTAAGATATTTACTATCCTGACCTTTACAGAAAAAGTTTGCTGACCATTCCCTACCCCAATAATTTTTCATTTATGTCTATTTCCTTCCAGTCTTCATTTAAATGTATACATACTTTATATAATTATACACATTTTTGTATGCAGCTCTTCTCATTTTGCATCATAAACACTTTTCTGTAATAGTCATCGTAATTATAATTTGAATGAGTTCATCTTTGTATATAGTGCTTTATAATATAAAAATTGCTTTATATCTATTATTTTGTTTTATTATCACAACATGTGATATGAGGGAGTGTTCCCATTTCACAGAACTGTCATAGTGATTAACTGAGGTACTCAAGGTCACACAGATAACAAGCAGTAAAACCAGGATTTCTGACCCAAAATCCCTTATTTGGTTTACTTTCATACATTGTCTATTGATAAACTATATAATCTTTTCCCAAGCTAATATACAATTATTTATTTATTTTTAAAGATTTATTTATCCCTCCCCCTCTCTGCCCCAGTTTGTTTGCGCTAGCTGTTCGTCTTCTTTTTAGGAGGCACCGGGAACTGAACCTGGCACCTCCCATGTGGGAGGGAGGCATCCAATCACTTGAACCACCTTTGTTCCCTGCTTGTTGTGTCTCTCATTGTGTTTCTTCTCTGTGTCTCTTCGGTGCGTCATTTCACTGTGTCATCTTGTTGCGTCATCTTGTTGAGTCAGCTCCCCACTCCAGCCCATTGCATCAGCTCGCTGTTTTGCTTGTCTTCTTTAGGAGGCACTGGGAACCGAACCTGGGACCTCCCATGTGGTAGTTGAGTGCCCAACTGCTTGAGCCACATCTGCTTCCCTGTACAATTATTTTTAATTAATGATTCCTCTGTTGCTGGATATGTAGGCTGTCCCCAGTCCTTCTCTTTTACCAGTAGTGTTTCAATAGACATTGTATTATAACTTTTTTTGTCTTTTACTTATTTTATAAGGAAGAATTTAGATTTGTTTTATTATTTGCTTTCCAGCATAGAGACCCAATTATGTGATTGGGTTTTGGACTGAGATATAAGTAAGGGGGTAACTCTAGGGCAGGGAATTTCACTCTAGTTCAGAAACTGCCTCCTCAGAGGCCAATCTAATTTCCAAAGTCATTTAGCAAATATTTGCGGGGTGCCTATTAGTGTCAGGCACAGTGTGAGGTAGGCTCTGGGGATTTGGTGTTGAAATTGACAGAGCCCCTGCCCTCAAGAAGCTAACTATAATGTATGGGTGACGAGGGGACAAGTAGCTGGCCAGGATGTCACTAATGGTGAGTGTGGCAACAGGGACGTGCTGAGTGCTTGGGAGCAAAGAGGAGGACCACCTTGGCTGGGAGCTCAGGAAGAGGTATTTTTTAAAATTTTAAAAATGTATTTTTATATCAATTTTACATTATTACTCCTGATTGCATTACTAACACAAGATAATAACTACAATAATATAACTCTGCTTTAGTTAGCAATTACACACCCTCCTTATTTTTGTTCATTTCTCAATCTTGTGGGATTTGGGATGATGTCCACTCTGACTGTTTCAGGCTGAGAAGGGCCGTAGATATTATGGGACAGAGGAATGGAATTGTTTTTGTTTTGTTTGTTTGTTTGTTTTTTTAGTTAGGCCAGTAGTTTGTTGAGAAAATGGGGGAAGAGAACAGAAATGGGAGAAAATAACAGATTACTCATCCCCAGATGTAAGTGCAGGCTCCTCCAGGCAGAGAGAGATTTTGCTTGTATGGCTAAACCATTAAATATTCTTCCCCTTGCTAATGTTCGGGGGAGGGACCCCAACTGTTTGCTGTTCTGATTGGTTACCCCACCTGTCAGTTCCCTAGGGGCCCAATAGTGAGGCCCCTTGAGGGTATCTGGGGCTTTCCTTTGAACCCAGAAAAGATCCTGTTCCAATCTCATTCCAAATGGGGTTCTTGTGGGGTCCTTCTGTCACCTTCTTGGTGGCAGTCTTTCCCTCAGGGGATTTCCAGGCAGGGTTCCATGGCCACGTGTTTCACAGCCATGTTTTTCTGCCAGGTCTTAGACTTGTCTTCCTTTTTACTAAACTACCCTGTCTCAACTCCCCCCTTAGAGGGTTTATACCCTTATTCTTATGGGGGCACTGAAGGATGATGGTCATTCTTCTCTAACTATTTCCTGCTGGTTAGGGGGAGTAGGCCCTACCTAACAAGGTGTAAAGCTCTCTTGCTATACTTTCATGGTTTGGTGTAATTGAGTCTGACACTGTGGGTGGAGCTGGATGAAATCCCCACATGGCTAATAAGTCATTGTTTCTGGAAGAAATAAACTTAGTTAGAATTTAAGATTCATGGTTTTACTAAAAGGATAAAGAAGATGGTGGTAGGCAGGCCCAAAAAGGAACTAGCCATGACATACTGGACCATGAGAGTGAGAAAGGCCAGGTTGCCTTCAGAGGCTGCATATCCTCCCAAAGTTGATGGGAAACAGCATTCCTTTTTTTTTTTTTTGAGTTCTTTTATGCTGTCACTTAATTCTAGGGAGAGATTGTGGTAGACAAGCTGGGCTTGGTATAAATTGCAAATCCCAGTTTTCCCATGGCGGTGGTTATGCTTAGGGCAGCTAGGAGAGGTATGAAGAGAGGCACTGCTCTAGACATAAACTCACGAAGACAGTATAGGCAACAACAAGACAGGCATATGGCAAGCAAAATAAAGACAATACTTAAGAGAACCATTTTTTTGGTCTTATAGGCACATTCATTAACTACTTATAAAATGAAGGAATTGTTTTTGCTTGCAGTTGAAGATATTCCTTCCTTTTGGGCTGGGGTTGGTTCATCATCATTGTTTTGATAGTTGCTCAGGGCAGGCCCAAAGAACTAGAGAGTAGAAGTTGGCCGTATATCTGCTGGGTTTCAGGGCTCCACCAGCATAGGGACAATCTGAAGGCTTTATGTTTCTGAGAAATACACTTAACAAGTAAATGTAAAATTGTATGGTCAAATAAAGGAAGTAGAAGAATCACAATTAGGGGATATATACTTAAGTATAACTATGTTATATTGGGGAAATAGCTTTTCTTATATTCCCAGATAAAGCCTGCTGAGGAGGTGTTGATTTCATAAGGCCATGTGGCTTGTCTGTGGTGTCTGGATGTCCCTAGGGCCCTCAGGAGCACTGATGTTTGTGGCTTTATTTATTGTGGCAGTTTGTGGGGCCTGGCTGAGAGCTGTGAATAACCTTTGGAATGACCTCCCGAATCACTTTGAAATCTCTTAGCCACAAAAACTCTATTTTATTTAATATTTCCCCTTTTGATCAAAGTCTTTCTTCAAATGCATCATTGATTAACATTTGCTAATAGTCCCTTGGTGCCAGGGAGGCTCATCCCTGGGAGTCATGTCCCATGTCGAGGATAAGGCAGTGAGTTTATTTACAGTGTTTGGCTTAGAGCAGGAGTTCTTAACCTATTTTGTTCCACAGACCCCTTTGCCAGTCCGGTGGAAACCATGGACCCTTTACTAAGTCCACACTATACTGTGTATTATTTAATAAACATATCACACCTGCACCAACACGTCCCCTCAAGAATAATGTTTTTCTGAATTTCATTTCAAGCTCACAGACCTCTTGTTAAGAACCCCTGGCTTAGAGAGAGGCCACATTTGACTAACAAGGAGGTTTTCAGGAGGCAATGCTTAGGCATTAATTATAATTA
>JAQZBX010020072.1:0-33321 GCA_029593785.1 Cabassous unicinctus
AAGTGCCATCCATTGATGATGTAATCTCCCTGATTGATGCAGATGTAATCAGCCATCCATGCAGTAAACTCACTGGTGATTGAAGTCCATAAATGCTCTTGTATTACAATTAGCCCAGGGCTTGTTGGAACAAACACCTGGACACAATTACCTGGCCGAGTTGACACATTAGCCTAACCATTACATGTGGTAATTCTATACTTAACATACCAGGGAACCACAAACTGGCTTCTAGCACTTTCACCATTTTACATTCCCACCAACAATTAATGAGTGTTCCTATGTCTCCATATCCTCTCCAATGCTTTTAATTTTCCATTAAAAAAAAAAATAGTAGCCATTCTAGTGGGTATTAAATGGTATCTCATCATGGTTTTCATTGGCATTTCCCTAACGGCTAATAAAGTTGAGCATCCTTTTGTGTGCATTTTTTTTAGGAGGTGCCAGAGAATGAATCCAGGGGGTTGAGCCCAAGACCTCGTACATGGGAAGCAGGTGCTCAACCACTTGAGCTATATCCGCTCCCTTTTTGTGTGCATTTTGACCATTTGTGTATCTTTGGAGAAATGTCTATTCAAGTATTTGCTTATTTTTTAAATTGGGCTGTTTGTCTTTTTGTTTTTGAGTTGTAGGATTTCTTTACAAATTCTGGATATTAAACACATATCAGATATGTGGTTTCCAAGTATTTTCTCGCATTGTGAAGGTTGTCATTTTACTTGCATGATGAAGTTCTTTCATGCACACAAGTTTTTAATTGGCCATCGGGTTTTGTGTGATAACTTCTGGAAACAAAAATAGCATGATTTTTGGTTATAATTAATGCTTTGCCATTTATTCCCTGTTCTATACTTAATGCTTAATTAATTACTTCTATCAGTGAGACTCACAAGTAACAGTGAGTCTCTTTTCATAGCTCCTCATTTTCCCTACCAATCCCATAGTTTTCTTTAGGGATCTTTAAGGGGTGCTACTCTTCTTTGGTGACAGATGGGCATAACTTCATAAGAAAGTGATTTAGTCATTAACATCCTATACACAGACTATTCTTACTAAGAAAACACCCCTGGTAAGGACATAACATCAATCTAGTTTTCTTTGTTTTGTTTTGTTTTTCCCAGAGAAACCATACCTAAGAAATTGGAATTGAAAACTGTTTTCAGGTGAAATGATTTTCATGAGAATTTTTGTGGGGCAGGAGCAGAAGCAGAAGGCAGGTCATAGGAGCAAAGATTTTACCTTGCAGAATAATATTTTTCAAACAATTTCATACTTTTTAGTTGCTTGCTTATCACAGTGTGACCTTTCTGAGTTCTCCAGGGCATCACTCCGGAGGTGGTGTCTGGTGATGACCAGGACAGAGTAGAAAAGAATGTGAGGTGGGAGATAAGCAGTGACAATGGACTCTGTAGATACTAGATATCTACGGATGGGGCTCTTGTTTCTCTCTTAGCTGGATATGGGCTTGATTTACTTGGGACCTGATTAATGTCAATTTGCCATGTTGATCAGGCCATGTCCCATGTCTATTAATCACTCTTGTTCCAACCCCAAATCGTACCTCTTAACTCACTGAAAGGAGGCAGTGTCTATGTTCTCCATGCCATGAAGCCTTCTAAGACAACATTAAATTTATTTGCACAAACGAAACTACTCTCTTTTATGTAGACCCACTTTGATGTCTATGAATCTATTCTGCATTAAGTATGTATTTTTTCCTTTATTGAACAAACATTTATTAAGTTGCTACTATATGCCATTGATTTAATGCGGTGTTTGGGAAAGCTCCGTTCCTGATCTCAGAAAGCTTACAGTTTATTGAGAGTGATTTAGTTATTAAATGAGAAAATTACAACTTAAAACGTGAATTACAATCACAGCAATAAATTAATGTGTCTTATAGTAAGTCTCTTGGGTTGAATAGAGTGCTTTCTTTAGAAGCAATTCATCATAATTTTTTTTCTATGCAACACAAAAATTGAAGTTTTCTATTTTGCAGGTAATGGGGCTGAAGCACAGAGAATTAGGTGATTTGCCAAAGTCTCACTTCTTCCTTCATGTTCATGTGTTCTTTATCCTTAAGTCATACATGTTTCTTTATTATCACTTCACATAATAATTTCTTGAAATTAAATTAATCAATCCCGACTTTCTACTTTGTAATACATAGTAGAATTCCATTTCTTATAATTCAGATTTCTCATTATGTGGAAATGATGGAAATGATTTTTTTTTCATTTGTAACTTTTTAACAGAACATTTAGAAAATACAAAATTATGGGAATTCTGAGTAGCTCCACACATAACAAACATAGAAAGCCAGAAAAGAACAATTAAGCTGAATAGAAATTGGTCAAAGGAAGTAAGATTTTCATGTTGGAGTGGTAGAATTTGGAAAACAGACAAATAAGAGGTGAATTCATCTAAAATAACATAAGGTACTCTTTAAAATGCCTGATAAGAATGCCTGTTGCTGTTTGGTGGTTTCTTATTCAGTAGATTACTGTGACCCTATAGGGATGATCAAGGAAAGTATGGCCCTCCTGGCTTTTCAGGGAAATTTAAATTTTGCAAAATGTTACCCAGCTAACAAGGAACAACACTAAGACTCAAACCCAGGTCTTCTGGTTTCTAGTCTAGTATGAATTCTACTGCATGATAATGTCTTTCCTTTCATCTGCCACCTTGTTATAGATTTGCCAGCACCAATGATCCTCCATTATCAAGGATGGGACAAGGAAATCAACTTCACAGTGCCAAGATGTTAGACTAGAAGTTCAGAAAGTACTGCAAAATAATTCGTGTCAAATGCAGATTATTTACAAAATCTAGAGAGACAAAAAAATCACCCATAATTCCATCAGTCAAATACAACTAGTTTTAACATTTACATATATCTCCTCCTAGACCTTTTTCCTGAGTCATATTTTTTTTACAAAAAGAGATGGCATTGCACTTTTACTTTGAAAACTGCAGTTTAAAATTAGTAATATATATCTTGCACACCATCCTATATTGTTAAATATTTGTCTAAATTGTTATTGTAAGGCTTTACTATTTCTGTTCTATGAATGCACCTTAATTCATCTAATCAATCCCAAATTGTTAGCCTTTTTTTCCTGCCAGGATATTCAGGGTTACATGGTATGTTGATAAAAGTTTAAACTTTTAAACTTTTTAAAGTTTAAAAGTTTCTAATTGCTCTCTGCAGAAAAAAAGAAAGCCTGGTTTGTAATGTTTGACATTATCATTTCCATGGTGTAAATACTTCCACCATTGCTAATTTCAAGATTTCAACTGTGTAAGTGGCTTGCAACTTTCCTGAAAATTTAACAGTAGGTTGCCAGCTTGTAAGAGATGGCTCCAACACAACTCTGCATGGCTGGGATGTATATTCTTTTGGTTAAACCTTTTTCATATGTTTGATTTTTTTCCCTTTGATTTCATAAAAAGAAAAATAAGTGGAAAGTTATTAAATGATAACATTAGAGTGATGGTATATAAGCTTATTTCACTGTTAGTTAAGAATTGTTATTGCTTCTGCAATGATTATTGATATTTGTACATTTTTAAACTAATTTAAACTTTTTTTCTTTATTAGAGAAGTTGTAGGTTTACAGAACAATCATGCATAAAATACAGGATTCCCATATACCACCGTACGACCAACACCTTGAATTGGTATGGAACATTTGTTACAATTGATGATAGCACATTTTTATAATTATATTATTAATTAAAATCCGTGGTTTAACTTAGAGTTCACTGTGTAGTGTAGTTTCATGGATTTCTTTAAATTTTTATTCTGCTACCATATATATAATCTAATACTTCCTCTTTTAATCATATTGAGGTATATATTTCATTGCTGTTAATTGTGTTCACAATGTTGTGCTACCATCACCACCATCCATTACCAAAACATCTCCATCATTCCAAATAGGAACCCTGTACATTTTAAGCTTTACCCATTCCCTATCCTCACTTCTATATTCTAGAATCTGACTCTATGAGTTTGCTTATTCTAATTGAATCAAATCAGTTAGATCATACATTATGGGTTCTTTTATTTCTGGCTTATGTCACTCAACATGATGTCTTCAAGGATCTTTCATGTTGTCACATGTATAAGGACTTCATTCCTTTTTATAGCTGCATAATATTCCATTGTATGTATATACCACATTTTATTTATCCATTCCTCTGTTGATGGACCCTTGGTTGGTTCCATCTTTGTTAATTGTGCGTAATGCCACTATGAACATCAGTTGGTGAATATCTGTTCAAGTCTCTGCTTTCAATTCTTTTGGGTATATACTGAGTAGTAGGATTGCTGGGTCATATGTTATATACTTAGCCTTTTGAGGAACCACCAAACTGTCTTCCACAGTGGCTGTACCATTTTACATTGCCACCAGCAATGAATGAGTATCCCCAGTTCTCAGCATCCTCTCCAGCACTTATTTCCCTTTTTAAATATAGCAGCCATTCTAATGGGTGTGAATGGTATCTTGTGGTTTTGATTTTCATTTCTGTGATGGCTAATGATGTTGAACATCTTTTCATGTGCTTTCTGGACATTTATATATCTTCTTTGGAGAGATATTGGTTCAAATCTTGTGCCCATATTTTAATTGTTTTTTTTTTATCTCTTGTTAAGTTGAAGGATTTCTTTATATATACTTGATACTAATCCTATATCAGACATGCAGTTTCCAAATATTTTCTCCCATTGTATAGGTTGTCATTTTACTTTTATGATAAAGTCCTTTGAGGAGTAAAAGTTTTTAATTTTGGTGAAGTCCCGTTTATCTAGTTTTTCTTCTGTCCTTTGTGCTTTGGGTGTAAATTCTAAGAAACCATTGCTTAACACAAGGACCTGAAGATGCTTCCCTACATTTCCTTCTAGTAGTTTGATAGTTCTAGTTTTTACAGTTAGGTTTTTTATCCATTTTAAGTTGATTTTATTATATGGTATGAGGAGCTAGGGCTCCTCTTTTTCTTTTTTTTCCAAATGGAGGTCCAGTTTTCCCAGTACAATTTGTTAAAAAGACTTTCCCATTTGAGTGATCTTTGCCACCTTGTCAAAACTCAGTCGGCCATATTTCTTACTCTTATGGTCCAGTATGTCATGTCTGGCCCCTTTTTGGGTCTGCTCACCACCATCCTCTTTATCCTTTTAGTAGAACCATCTATCTTCAAAATTCTAATTAAGTTTATTTCTTACAGAATCATTATTAGTTACATGGGGCTTTCATCCATTTCCGACCAGGGTGCCAGACCCATCTTCCCTCAATCTCAATAGAATAGCCAGAAAGGTTTACACTGTGTCAGGCAGGGACTACTGTCCTAACCAGCAGGAAATATTCTACAAAAGAATGACCATCACCCCTCAGCACCCCCTTAAGAATAAGGACATGAACTCTCTGAGGATGGAGTTAGGGCAGGTTAGTATAGTGAAAAGGGGAAGGCACCTGGCCCGGCAGACAACATGGCTATGAGATCCTGCCAGGACCTTGACCTCTTCCTTGAGGTTCCAACTGGGACTCTTTCTAGGGCTGAGGGGAGGCTCTGGATATTCCAAACAGGCCTCATCATTGGCCCCACCATTGGTGGGGTGACCAATAACAGCTGAGCCTTTCCCCTTAGCATTAGCAAGGGAGAGATAATTAATAGCTTAAAAAGTGACCACACAAGTCAAATCTTGCTTTCTCTGCCTAGAGGAGTCTGCATCAAATCTCAGTGTGTATTTCCAACCTCTCCCATTTCTCAGCAAGCTCTGTTCTCCCCCCAACCCCTGCCTCCCCACCGTTTCCCAATAAATTATTTTTACTGGCCTAATTTAAAAAAAAAAAAAAAAATCAGTTGGCCATAAATGTGAAAGCTGATTTCTGAGTTATCAACTCTATTCTATTGGTCTGTATGTCCTTCTTTGTGCCAGTACCATGCTGCTTTGTTTACTGTGGCTTTGTAATATGTTTTTAAGATCAGAAAGTGTGCGTCTTCCAATTTTATTCTTCTTTTTCAAAATGGCTTTAGTTATTCAAGGTCCCTTACCTTTCCATATAAATTTGATCATTGGCTTTTCCATTGCTGCAAAGAAGGTTGTTGGAATTTTGATAGGGATTGCACGGAATCTATACAATGGTTTTGGGTAGTGTCTTAGTTTGCCAAAGGCTGCTGATGTAAAATACCAGAAATTGGTTGGCTTTTATAATGGGAAATTTATTAGGGGTAAAATCTTACAGTTCTAAGACTTTGAAAATGTCCAAATCAAGGCACCATCAGACATGCTCTCTCACCAGTCAGCTACTGGTGATCCTGGCATCCTGCCACATGGTGAGGCAAGATGGTGGGCGATCTCTACTGAGGTCCCTGCTTTCCCTCAGGGCTTTCTGTCTCCAGGAGCTCAGCTTTGGACAATCAGGCATTTGGCTTGTGTCTTTCCAGGCCTCCTCTCTCTCAGCCTCGGCTGCTTTTCTTTCTTCCTGGGCCCAGCTATGGGAAATCAGTCATCTGGTTTGTCTCTTCAGCCTTGAGCTGCTCCATGGGCCAGCCTCCTAGAGGCTTCGTGTCTCAGCTTCAACTTCTAGCAATCCTTGCATCCTCTCTTCCACATGGCTGGGTCAAAATGGCAGAGAAAAGTTTTCTGTGTCTCTGTACATTTTTTCAGTTGCATATTTTAACCAAATATTAGGTAGTCTATCTCTTCCCAACCCCCTCTCTTTTTCTCTCCTTCTCTCTCCTTCTCTCTCTCAGTTGCCTTTAAAGACCTAAGGAATCTAGGACAATCATTGAAATGTTAATAGTATTTTAAAGTGACTTGAATCTGTGAATTTAAATACGTGCTCATGATGCAGGCACAGTAGTGTGTGGCATGTATAACACTCAGATTTGCATTGTAATGCCAGCTCTGCCCCTTACAGGATCACTACATTTGGCCCACTTAGCTAACGTCCCTGAGAGTCCTTTTCCTCGTCTGCAAAACAGGAACCATGATGTTTATTTCACAGGATGACTGTGAGGGGATGACCTGAGACAACATATGTGAAGCCATAGCCAAGTGCCTCATCTAATGCCTACTTCTCTTCCTCTTCCCCCTCATTTAAAGTCTTTCATATGATAAGAAAATTAACATTATCAACAGAAGCTATATCAGGGAAGACTTTTTGACCTGTGTGTGGCTTCATCTGTAAATTGAATGCTGGTGCACTTGTAATTCTTAACGTTCTGGAGTCAAAGTCTCACTGAGGGTTCTTTGAAAACATTCGACAGCCTCTCCTAAAAGGTGTTAAGACATATACAGAAAATGTTGCTGCAGTTTATTTTGTTGCTTGAGAGCCTATGCTTTACAGATCATTTGCTCTGGTATTAGACAGTTCACTGAGCACTCTGTCTCCGTTTTCTCTTTTAGTGGGGAAGCTTGGCCACCGGGAGACCTGCAGTGAAACGATGTTAGTGATTGCAGGGCATTGAAACTGAAAGTTACCTGATGAGCTGGCTAAAATCATCCACCAAACGACCCAGGCCAGCCAGGAGCCCCTCCTTGTCAAACTGCTCAGAATGGGCTTTCTTTAGTCCTCCATACAAGTGAAACTTTTCCCTCAGGTTCAGTCAAGGCCTTTGAGACTAGTTCTCTGGAAAATCAGAGATTTTTCTGCATAGTAAAAAATAAAATTAAATTTGTTTTCATTTCTTACCAAACCTTTTGAAGAGACCCTGTTTTTTTAATGAAGGTGTCTACTTCACGGCAGAAGACAAGACTTATTTTAAGATAATTGGCAAAAATCCTGATATCAATGCATTCTCATATGTTTACAGTAATAATGAATTTAGCAAATATTTATTAATCACCTATGCATCAGGATCTATATTAGACATTAGGGATATAGTAAAGATAGTTACTGCAATGAACCATGATGTCACATGGAACTTCTATCATCAGCCAACAAAAATATCAGATATGCTGCTAGATGTTTCAAGTGCTCTTCCTAACCATTATGTCCCAAATTGTCTTCTTCCAGTCAGTCACTGTATTTTTCTTTTTAATAATCTGAAGACATCAAGTCCCTTGACATTTCCAGAAGGGACTTATAATATGGGAACTCATTTTTTAAAACATCATAATTTACTTATTCAACAAATATACTGAATACCTACAGTATGCCATTTGCTGTGGATATACGAGTAAACAATAATAGATCTGATTCCATGCCCTCTAGTGCACTGCAAAGGAAGAAAATTAGGAATTATCTGCAATTCCATCCAGTTTAAGCTGAAGGAAATGGCACATTTGCAATTCTTCTAAGACCTGCTTCAAAATATTAAATGAAATATCAGCATTTCTGGAGTGGGTGATGTTGATAGAGATACAAACCACAAACCAAGCCACAAACCACTTTTATTTCCAGAGCATGAATCCCTTGAAATCTCTCCAATTTGTGTCACATCTTCTACTTGGCAGTGCAACAAACAAATTCATAGAGAACTTCAGTTTTTGCATTGGTACTGAGAGCATTTTTAATATTGTCTATCTACCACCCCTTTTCAAAAAATTCTTCTTTCCTCCAACTACATAATTGAAGAGAAGCAAACATGTTTCTGTAATATGATCTCATTTTAGGACCACAGCGGGTTGATTCAGGAATGGATACCTGACCCAGAGTAGATAAATAGATCTTTTCTCTGTGGAATTTGGAACTATTATTAAGAACTTAAGAAATGGATATCTGAAACAACTGGTGAGTGTCTATTATCTTAGATTAACAAAATATAAATCGGATCCTATTTCTCCCCATGATTAAAACCAATGCTTTGCCATGCACTTAAAAATAAAAGCCAGCTCCTTACCTAGGTCTGCAAGGCTCAGAACAGTTCCTGCTACTTTTTGGACTTCACTTTCTATCACTCTACCTCTCGTTCAGTCACACTAACCTTTCTGTCTCTGAAATATGGCAAGGTCATTCCAGTCTCAAAGAATTTACAGTTACTCTTCCTAAAACTTAAACTTTCTTCAGATTTTCCCATGATAGGCTTCTTTTCCTCTTTCAAGTTTTGGCAGCCTTCCCTCACAACTTATCTAAAGGAATCTCCTCCCCAAGGCACTTTGACTTGCATTATTCCTTTTCCTTTCTTTAATTTTCTTCTTATTACCTGAAACTCTATTACTTTGGTTTACTTGCTTATCTCCTTTCCCCTCAATTAGCATGTGTTCTTCTAATTGATTTGGTCTGACTCATTCACTTCTCTAGCTCTAAGGCCTAAAATAGTACCTGGTACAGTGTGGCAATTGGTATATATTTGCTGAGTGAACAAAGGACTGGATGGTCCTATAAGATGTAACACCAGGAACTGTTGTCTCCAGTTTTCCACCAGTTGCAAATGAGCAACTGTTTTCCACCAGTTGCAAATGAGCAGTAGATGAAGGTACCTCAAGGGAAAGAAAATGAAGCAGATGTGCCAAGATTAGCTTTTGTGGGAGCCTGCAAGTCTTGAGATCATTCAAATCCCTGCTTCCTATTCATTCTTAGGTCCCTATAAATTCTTCTTTTCTTCCCTGAGATGCTTCCGAATCCTGCAATCAATTCCCTTTTTTTGCTGAAGCTAATTTGAAGATTTCTGTTACTTCCAGTGGGAAGTAATGAGGTGTGATTTACTTATAATAATAAAATGCTTCGTGTTTAACTTGATGTTTTCACAATTTTAAGCACCTGTGTAATGACTACTCAAAAGAAGATAGTAAACCTTCTTATCACCCCCATATATTCCACTGTGTGTTTTACCAGGTAATTCCCCATTCTTTTTACCAAATATGTTTTATTATAATTATATCGCTTTTCTTCCCCACCATTGTTCATCAAGTGTGTTACATATTGTAAGGAACTATATCAACAACTGAGACTAAATCAAATAGTACTGGGCAGCAAGTACACAGAAAGCTTGTCACAGGGAATAATTGCTTAGATCATTATCTCAGGATGCAAGGCAACTGTGATTTGGGGCTGAAAACCCACTGTTTGGGCTTTTGCCTAGGAAAATTGGAAAATTTTAGGCAGGAACACTTTTGGAGTTGTGTGTATGGAAAAAATGCTATACATGTGTGCTGGGGAGCTAAGGATAGACTACATTTCTGTGTAGGAATACAAAATAATGACAATACTTTTAAATAAACTTACATTACCACTTTTATTTATTCATGGCAGCACAAAAAGTCATGTTCTTACAGTTGACCACCAAACCCTGGCCACAACTGATCTATCTGTGGACACCTACCTGCCCCAAGTTGGGTCAATTGGCTTCCTGCTGGAATTCTGGAACTTGTATTGTAAGAAAAATCAGATTCTTTCTGGGTTACTGAACTTGTTCATATCATGAAAAATTTGGAAATGTTGGAGGCCATGTTTTCTACCATTTAAACCATAGGCCAGAAAAATGGTGGAAGCTGATCAATTAGAATGAAGTACATGGACTGAAATGAACACAGTAGAGAAAAAGAATTCAAATAGGGTTCATGTCTCTTCTTCTAGTTTCTTTCTAGGATCCCCTGAATTCTTGCCTTTAAGTTCCATAAGATGACCTTCTGTCATGGTAACAATTTCCCCTCTGGGCTTAAGCTAGTATGAGTTAAGTTTTTGATGGTCACAAATGAAAAAAGGAAATTTCCAACATTCCAAATTAAGATTTCTTCTGAAACCCATATTGTTTAATGTACATAGGATATATAATATCTTCCCTTCACTTAATTGCCTTCATGCTTTTTTTTTGGCAAAAACATTATTGTCCAAGAAGCACTGTGGTTATCATGCCCATTATGTTTGACAATGAAAGTAAAACCAAATGATCTGTAAGTTTAATTGTTCACTCATTTTTTTTTTCTTTGACATTTTCCAATTTGAACTGGGTCTAAGATGAATAATCTGTAACAAGGGTTATATAATCATAATGGTAAGATACATTTTTCCTAATTTTTATCAAGGAAAAATTATTCTAAACATAATAACATGACAACAATGACAAGCATAGGTACTTAGCTGTCTACAGTAATTCCCCAAGCCCTGCCTTAATAAGTACACTTGCCTTAATAAGTACTTTAATAATTTGACCTTAATAATTTGAAAAAAAAGTCCAAAAGGATAATTTTCCATACAATAGAAATAAAATTAAAGGAAAAATTATTTAAAACAATCTTGAATCCTATCCTTGGACCTCCTTAGAAGCCCATGTTCCAGGACCTTAGTGAATGTATTTTTCTTACATTAATCACACATTCATTTTAGCTCTCTATTACTTCCCAGTCCAGAAATTCTTGGCTTTCTAAAGTAGATGTAGTGGACACCCACTGATCTGAAACATTGATGAGAACTGGGGTCTGAGGGAAGAGAGAAGAGTCCCCTTCTTGAATAATCAACCTACCCTCCCAGTGCCAGATATATATTAACGGCAGGATAGAGTCTGTATCCATACCTCCCCAAAAGTTTTGCTTTGTTTCCTCTCTAGTCCTATGTATTATCTTCACTGTGGTCTAAAGTTTCATTTTTGGATGTGTAGTTGTTTAATCCACTTACCTCTAATCACATAACAGCAATGCCTTTCACTTTTGACTTTCTTTTTCACAATTCACTTGTATTTCACCTAAAACATAATAAATGATCTTAGAACATTGAAGTTAGCAGGGTCCTTAGTGATTATTAAATATCCCCATTATTTTACAGACCACATGAATGCATTTCAGAAAAGTGAGTGAATTCATCCAAATGTACATAGTTAGCAATGAAAGTTGGGAGTCTTGTGACTTAAAAATCATAGCTTTTCTCTTTCACCAGATTTACAGCAGATAGTGCAGGAGCAAAGGTTTCCAAGTTGCATTTTAATCTCAGAAATCAGTTAAGTAATATTTTTCTAGGTAGCAAGTTCTTAGCCATTGCTTTCTTTCTGAAATTTTAAAGTGATTCTCATGAATTATTCCAGGCATATGGAAATCAGGCATCTATGGAGAAATGTAGAATAATAGACACAAAGCTGCAAGCAGGTGTCTCTCCTTTATATGGGGAATATTTAATTTCCAATTACTGGTCTGCGAGAAGACATCCAAAATGCCTCAGAACTAGTTACTATCCAATATGAAATCTACTTCCCTGCTGCTTTTGCCATCCAACATTTCATTTCCTCTTGTAACCACCTCTGCATTTATTTAAAAGAATCCAGGGAGATAATCCTTGTCTTGATACTCAATTCTCAGTATTACTGCATAGAGCAAAAATGTGTATCCTGTCACTGGAACATTATTTTCTTGCTTGTATTCTTTTTCTCTGGCATGAGTTGAGGTATTAAGAATTTCAATCACTGTAAAATGGGAGCAAAATGCTGTTTTCCTGTTAAAAAGATGGAAGACAAAGCAGCTTCTTTAGGATGAGTTAGAAGGCCCCAAATGAGCAGAATATTATTCTGTTATCTGATGTATTCAGGTCCACACAGTTTCTCTGTCTCCCAAACATTAGGCTTGGATACTTCCTGTTTGCTCCAAAGGACTTATATATGAATAACCAGTACTGTCCTTACATATCCCTGGTATATATTTCAATGGTGTCAGATATGCAAAAAAAAAAAAAAAATACATGAAATTAAATACTCATGGAAATGGGGCTTTTTGGTTTATCAAGTGCAATTGGCTTTATCCATCAATTTTCTGAACTTTGGAGTCAGGGAGTGTAACTCCAGGACCTCCCTACAAATGCCCCTTGCTGCCGTCATTAGAGAGTGAAGACTGGGCTGGAAGGGTCAAGAGGCCTGTCAGCATGCCATTCTCAAGTATGTACTGTCATTTCCTATTTTAATAATGTATTGCTATTTCACAAGGGAATAATAAGTTCTTGCATTTCTTGCTAATAGGAATTGCCCTGTGTTACCAAATTATTTTTGCACAATCAATCTCTGTTCACTTCAATAATGTGGACATACAAATCTTTGAATCGATGAATCCTTGCATCAACCCTTGGAAATAATACATAGGAAGAAGAAGCAACCAGCCATGATATAATAATGGAGCAAATAAAGAGAGATATGACAGAGGTAACAGCAGGACTCTCAAAAATAGATTTATTTCTGGCCTAAATGTTGCCAAGAAGCAGATTTCTAGATGTATCTTGGGGCCTGCAGCTGCCAGGAATGTTCTCTGGGTGGTCATGGGGCTCATTAATCACTTCTCTGAGTTCACAAGCCTGGTGGCAGGTTGATGTGCAAACGCCTGAAGGAGTGGGTAAACCTGGAAAATCTCATCATTTTGTTGGCTCACCTAAAACCTTTCAAAGCCCAAACTCCTCTGCACAGCATAAGAGGTGTTTCCTGAAGGACTCTTAACCCCTCTTCCATGTCAACTCTGACTATTCCCTCTGTTTTACCGTAAGCTTCAAGCTATGCTGGGCCATGCTTCTATGACTATAAATTCTGCTCCCTTGGTTAAGTACGTTTCTTCCCTTGTCAACCAGGAATTATACATAGCTTTCCAAACTCAGCTCAATCTCCACCCATTTCAGATAGTTGATTACTTCTTCGTTTTGTTCTCAGTACACAGTTTTGTAACTTTTTGTTTACCATTGTAAACATATTTTACTATTGTAACTACTGATTACAATTGTAACTCACCTGCAAGGATTGATTTACACAGTTTTGTAACTTTTTGTTTACCATTGTAAACATGTTTTACTATTGTAACTACTGATTACAATTGTAACTCACCTGCAAGGATTGAAACCAACTTAATATAGTCTTATCATGGTATATAGCATAAGTCCATAACAGGTGCTTAATAAATGCTTGGTGAATAAATGAATGAATGGATCTAGCCAATGAATGTCTAGATTATGATCAACAATGCCAAAATGGGAAATCCTATTTTTACTGTAGAGTCAAGCTATCCACCAATTCCAGGGCCTCAGTAATTAATGTCAAAATTTTGGGTTTGGAAATAAGGTCAAGAGGCAGTGGAAATCTATACAGATCCAAAAGCTAGACTAAGTATGGAATTGGAACAAAGATTCCAAGCCAAAGAAAGAGAAAAAGAGAAGGGGGTGGGTAGGAGGCAAGGTCATGAATATGAAGTAAGGATGGAAAATGGTAGGGTATACCAGAGGGAATAGAGAAGAAAGACTTTTGCTGAAGACTGGTCAGCAAAAGGTCCAAACCATGCCCAGTTCCCAGGTGTCTGTTTATGCAGGGGCAAGTTTACAAATAATGTACTTTGGGTTCAGGAGCAAAAAATTCAGTCATCGAGGATAAAATAGACATCCAGTATGCGAACATCTCAACAAAAACGAAGAAAATCTGAGAATAAGGAATAAGATCAACAATGTCTCACACTGCATTTACTTTTGCTTATTTCTCCTTATATTTCTTCTGCCAAGGACGTGCTCCTGTCACAGAATTTCAGGAAGTACTTTCCATACCTGTGGGGTGGTTAAGAGAAGTGTTTAGTAGTTAAGCTATGAAATTAGGCTGCCTGGGCTGAAATCTTGACTCCACTGCTATCCAGCTGTGACACATTAGTCAATTATTCAACCTCCCTGAGCTGTAAAATGGGGCTGAAAATAGCACCTACTTCATAGCACTGTTGGGAGGATTGAATGAGTTAATCCATGGAAAGTACTTAACCATAGACTGGAACATTCAGGGTGGGTAGCCAGGCAGGTGACCCTACTTTTAGAGAGGTTCATGGTAAGAAGAACAGATTTGATTTTTCAGATAGAATCAAAATAATTTTTTTCCTATTTACTTGTTCCTATCAAAGAATTATCGCAATGTCCTCTAGAAGGAAAAATACCTACCAATTAAAAGATACCTCTTTGAGCCGAAATAAAAATATAGTAAAATATAACTGATCTAAAATTTTACATATGTAGTAGAGTTTGGTTTGCTAGTTGACATCAGTTCAGATAAAGCTTTGGTTACAGTTTTAAACAAAAGCAGTTGCTTAAATAATATAATTACATATAATATAATTTATTTCTTTTTGTGTATATAGGCAATTAAGAATGGGCCCTTTTGCTCTGAAGTCCTCTGGACCCAAAGTTGCTTCCAGCCTTCTGTTCTACCATCCCTGAGGTAAGCTGTCATGATCCTTGGGATCCAAGACAGAGCACCAGTCATCACGCATGCATTCCAAGGAGCAAAAACAAAAGAGAAGAGGGACATACTTTCCCTTTAAGGACACATCCCATGAATTGCACATATCACCTTCCTTCACTTGTTATTGGCCAGAACTAGTAGCAGAGAAGACTGACAAACACACTCTTTGTTCAAGTGACCATATAGTCAACTAGAAATTGGGGGCTTTATTACTGTAGGAGAAGGGGTGATGTTAGGGTAATTAATGTCCTCTACCAGGGCTGGCTTTCATGCTCTCTATGTGGACTGGGATGTTAACCTCAGAACCCTACTAGGACAAAAGCATTTGTATGAAGAGAATTGTTTGTTAGTATCTCATTAAGTTAAAACTGAATTTTCATGTGTTTCTTCATATCCCTGTGCTGTATTTCACAGTATTGGATTTTATCAGTTATATCTGACTAAAATCAATTTATCTCATTGAGGAACTATTTCTCAGGCTAAAAACCCAGCTTCTAGAGTAGAAACACTATTTGTCAGGTGTTTGTTCCTAGGCTGACATCACAGCAACCCTGGAAGCTTTGAAACTCCACAATAAATCTCTTTTTTCTTAATCCATGTTCCTTTGTTCAGGCTTTTCTCTTTGCCTATAATTACGTTCTAAACTTTTCTATCTGGCAAAATATTCAAGCTTCAAAACCCATCTTAAACCTCACATCTTCTGTAAAGTCTTTCCAAATTCTCCCAAACAAGTTTAGTTTTACCATCCTCTATGATCTCACTACTCGTTTTTATCTCTGGTGCCATACTTGGCACACTGTGTTGTGAGTATTTGCTTTTCTGCCCTATCAAGTTGACTGTGAGTTTTAGGAGGCAGATAGGCTATCAAAAATATTCATTTAATGACTGGATAAATTAAATTCTGGCCCCCAATTGGTGATTATTTCTGAGAAAGTTCCTTTAACTAAAGGAATTATAGAATGACCGATAGTATTGATAAGAGCTGTGCTACTATTTTTTCTCGGGTGTAAGAAGAGTTGCTAAGTGTTAGGGACTTGAGATATAGCATGCCAAATCTCTATAAAACCTTTAAAATTAAGTATTACTATCCACATTTTACAGCTGAGAAAGTTGAGGCCGAGAGAAATTGCGTACTCTGCAAATGGTAGAGCTCCTTACCCCAAATTCTGCTACTGAACTATATTTCTTCATTAACACTTCACTTGCATGGTTAGGAAGAGAACATTGCCCTCTGCGGACATCTTCTTTTGAAATGCAAGCACTCCTCAGAGGTACGGTAATCCACGTCCTTGGCTCATAGGTGGGCCTTCCTTTATTAGATCCCTTAGATTATGATGGAAGGGTCAGAAGATGAACAAAGGTGCTGAAGAAGGAGAAAAGATTCGAAATGAGACTGGAATGGTCCATGTTCCAGCTTCCCCACGTAGCTTCGGATTGGCTTTCTCCAAAGGATTAAGTTTAAGCTATGTTGAGTTGAAATTTTTATTTATTTCCCCATCCCTGCTCACTTGGAGAGTTGCCAACAACTGCTTTAATTGTATGTTACCTTGTCCCATTATATGTGCACACACATGCGACCTCTTCTCCTACTTTACAGAGAAGATAAAAAATCACATGAGAGTGCCATCATTTTTCTGCTGTCAAGCCAGAAGCTTACCTGCATGCTAGCCTCTCATCTCTTCCATTTTTGTTCTCTCTTTTTTTGTAGTTCAGAAGATAATGCTCTGTCTGTTATAGTTCCTACATCCCCACACTTTCCCATTATTCCCACAGAACCTCCCATTATTCATTATGTTTTTTTCTGGTTCCTTTAACTTTTTTCCATTGCACCTTTGCCATCATCATTTTAAACACATGCAATTAATTTTCATATCAAAAAGAAACCACCATCTATGGACTCTACTTGCCTTTCAACTGTTGCTGTATTTCTTTCCTCCTTAACAAAGCCTTGAAAAAGTTGCCTATATCCTCTGATTCACTTACCTGCCAGTCCCTCCGTTCTGTGGACCTCTCCAATGCCTTCATCCACACAGCTCCTGCAGGGATCACCAGTGAGTTCTCCATCAACTCACAAGATGAATATTTTACTGTTTTCCTGTTATTTCACTCCTGCCATAGCATTTGAAATTGTAGAGCACTCTTTGTTGAAATACTCTCTACACTGCTTTCTGTCTCACCAAACTTCCCTGGTTTTGTTTTGTCCTACTTCTATGACTAATCTCTCTCAAATTCCTTTGCTGGATCACTGTCCTTAATCTCTCTTTTAATTATGACTTCCTTGAGGCTTGGTCTATGGTTCCTTCCTCTTCTTACTCTATATCCTTCCCTCATGGTTTTATCCATAATTATATCTTTAATCACAATCTGTATTCTGAATACTTTTAAATGAGTATCTCTATTCCAAGCTTCCCCTCTAAGTTCCAGAATTGTTAACAAATTGCCCACTTAATATCTCCAATTGAAAGTCTCAAATGAACCACAAGTGTAGCAAAATTAGCATGTTCATAGCTGAACTCATGATCTTCTTCCTCATATACAGCTTTCCACCAGTGCTTTCTCTCCTAATAAATGACATTCTTATCTATCCAATTGTCCAAAGTGGAAACACAGGCGGTATCATTTTCTCTAAAGAAAAGAGAACAGTTCTGTGTGGCCTGATTTCCTATCAACCTAAGGTGACTGGCTTACGGCGATAGGCAGCCTTTAAGGTGGCCCTCAATGGTCCTTCCCCCTGGTATTTGCCTCTTGTGAATCCTCACGCCTTGCATGTGGGCTAGGATTACTGATTCAATTCTAACAAACGGACTATGCCAGATTTAACAGAATGTCACTCCCAAGATTAAGTTACCGAAACTGTGGCCTTTATCTTCTTAGTATTTTCTTGCTCGCACTCAGATCCCTTCTACTGGGGGAAGGAGCTGCCGTGTCATGAGGTCTCTTAGATTACCCTATGGAGAGGCCCTCACAGAGAGGAATTGAAGGCCTTAGTCACAAATGGTGTGTAAAGAACTGAGCCCTGCCAACAACCATGGGAGTAAGGCTGGAAGTGGACTCTTCAGCCACAGTTAAGCCCTGAGATGACTGCAGCCCAGTTGAAAGCTGGACGGCAAACACACGAGTGCTCCTGACCCAGTAAGCCAATTGTTGTTTTAACCTGCTAGGTTCTGAGGTAATTTGTTTTGCAGTAGTAGACAACCAATATCCATTAAAAGAAGGAAAACATCTTGTAGACTTAGAGAAACCAGATGGCTCCCAACCTACAATAACTTTATCATTTTGTAGAGGTTGCAAAACACATTTATATTATACCGAGTATTGCTTAGATATTGACCCAATTAACAACTAATACTCATTAATTTACTTGTTTTCATATACAAATAACTTGTAGCAAAAGTTTGGTTTTAGTGTGAGTTGTATTTTACTTTTGAAAAACTTTCATGAACTTTTACACAAATATCAAAACTATGAAGTTAAATATCTGTGATTCATGACCTGTAGGTTTTGATCAAATAACCTGACAAAGCTTATGCAACCCATTATTGACCCATCCTCACCTTCACATAGTCTGGTGAAATGCTAGTGAGGAAAGATCCTATGGAGCTGCCTGAGGGACCAGTGGAAACCTCCTGTTTATTCAGTGCATATTAATATATTCTATGTCCTGAGTTCAGTTGTTTTTAAATTCAAAGCTAAGATTATGAGGTACATCCATTTCTCTCTTTTAAGTCAATGCAAGCAAATCCTACTTTAACTTTCCATGCCCCTTTCTTCTTTCTCTGTCCTTAATTCTCTTTATATCCGTTGCTTCTTTTTCTCTACTTTTCTCCCAAAAGATGATGCTTATATATTTCTTATTAATTTTATACCAGACCACTAAGAATGTAGGAGCCAAAGGCAAGTATAATATAATAAAATGTAGTAACAGGGGTAATGACTGAAGTCAAACCATATAGCATAAAGTAAAAATAAAGATGCAACTTTTAGTTCATTTCTTCTTTGCAAAGAATAATGTACCATAATAGTTTTAATCCTCTAAAAGAACCAGAAAATTCTCTAAGATGCCTCTCAGAGCACTGAAATAGAATACTATGGTTTGCAGAAGAAGCACAGTAGGAATAATTACATGGTTTAACTATAGATAAGAATGAAAAACAAAATTTCCTCACAGTTAAAATTAGAGACCTAACCAACTTACTACCAAATTTCTAACATGAATAAGTCAGAATAATTATTATGAAAGGTGCATGACATATGATCGGACCTAATAAGAAAAAAGTTTTTTTAAAAATTTCCAATAATGTTAAATAAATTGAGAAATCTTTTTTATAACATTTAAATTTTGCATTATCTGATAGATGATATCTCTTCTGCAACTTAAATAACTATAAGAATGAGTCAGATTTCATCATTTCAGTTTTGATGCTGAAAAAGAGCTGTGAATATAAGAAAAATCTGTTAACTCAAGTTATCTGATTTTAGAAAAATAGGCACTGAGTAGGTAGAAAAAGTATAGAAATAATTGCTATTAGTGTATTAAGCATTACTGGAAAAAAGAACATTATTTAAAACAAATCTTAAAAGCAAAATGAAAAGAAAAAGACTTTCCTTATACAACTAAATAATTCAATGGAAAATTATTGCAGTTATTATTCTCTACCGGTCATTTCTTTTCATGGGCTCAGGGTACCCTAGGACTGTGGCACATGATGGGAAACTGATTGATCACAGTAAATCTTTTGTTTTAAAGCACCACAAAACAATCTTCCACTTTGGAAGATACCTGAGATCTCTGAGTGCACACATCCTTCAAATTGGTAAAAAACCTACCTTCTATACATTACCATTTTCTTATACAAACATACACATGCATAAACACATGCACATATACAGAGTACTATCCCAAAACATCAATATCTGTAAATAGTTTTACTGTATATCTTTCATAATTCCCAATTAGCCACTCTATATTGATTTAATTGTTTTGTCAATTTATTTTGTCTAAGAGCCAACAGAGATTTTCTTATACCTCTTTTATGTAGACAACTGTAGAATAATGATGCCAATGGTTATATTAAATATTTTTTATAAAAAACAAAAGATCAGATGCAAGAATTATGGCTACTATGCTGATCATACAACATGAATAATTCATTAGTTGAATCTCAACTATATCCTGGCAATATTATTAAGTTTGAGGAAATCAGCATCAATTTTTTTGAGACATAATTTACGTACAGTACAATTCACCCTTTAAAAGTATACAGTTCAGTGGCTTTTAGTATATTCCCCAAACTGTGCAACCATCACCATTATTTAATTCAAGAACATTTTCATTACCCACAAAATAAACCTCCTTGTTATTAGCAGTCACTCCACATTCCCCTCTCCCTCCAGCCCCTGGCAATCATTAATCTATTTTCTGCCTCCATGGGTTTGCCTATTCTGGGCATTTCATATAAGTGGAATCATATAACATGAGGCATTTATGTCTGGCTTCTTTCAATTAGTATAATGTTTTCAAGGTTCATCTACATTGTAGCATGTATTAGTACTACATTTGTTTTTATGGCTGAATATTATTCTATTATATGGATATATTTTTTATCCATTCATCATTTTATAGACATCTGGAATGATTCCACTTTGGGATTATAATGAATAATATTGCTATGAACATTCATGTACAATTTTCTGTGTACACATATTTTCAGTACTCTTGGGTATATACCTAAGAGTGGAATTGCTGGGTCATATGTTAACTGTATGTTTAATTTTCTGAAGAACTGACAAACTGTTTTCCAAAGCAAATGCACAACTTTACATTCCCAACTAGCAATGTATGAGGGTTCTAGTTTTTCCACGTTCCCACCAACCCTAATTATTGTCTGATTTTGAGTATAGCCATCCTAGAAGTTATTAAGTGGTACCTCATTGTGGTTTTAATTTGCCTTTTCCTAATGACTAAGGATGCTGAACATCTTTTTATATGTTTATTAGTCATTTGTATATCTTCTTTGGAGAAATGTCTATTCAGATCCCTTGGCCATTTTAAAATTAGGTTGTTTTTATTATCAAGTTGTAAGAGTTCTTTATATATTCTGGATTCAAGTCCCTTATCAAATATATGATTTGAAAAAAAATTTTTTTTCCATTCTGTGGATCATCTTTTCACTTTCCTTATAGTATCCTTTGAAGCACACGTTTTTTAAATTTTGTCTGTGCTTCTTTGGGCTGTCACAACAAAGTACCACAGGGTGACTTAAAACAAGAGAAATTTATTATCTCACAGTTCTGGAAGCCAGAAGTACAAATCAAGGTGTTAGGAGGGCCATGCTCCTCTGAAGGCTGTATGGTTCCACATAACTCAACCTCTGCCTCCATCACATGCCTGTGTTCAAATTTCCTCTCTTCATTAGCACCCCAGTTATATGGCATTAGGGCCCACCCTGATTCCGTTTGGCCTCAACTAATAACACTTTCAAAGATCCTTTTACCTAATAGAATCTCATTCATGGGACTGAGAGACAGGACTTCAAAATATCTTTTGGGAACACATGATTCAATCCAGAACAATTTTCATTAAGTCCAATTTATCTATCTTTTCTTTTGTTAATTGTGCTTTTGGTGTCATAGTTAAGAAACAATTGCCTAATCCAAAGTCACTAAGATTTGCACCTATAATTTCTTCTAAGTGTTTTATAATATTAGCTGTTGGATTTTGTCCTCTGATCAATTTTGAATTTATTTTTATATAAGGTGTGAGTTAGAGCTTCATTCTTGTACATATGGATATCCAGTTGTCACAGCATTTTTTGTTGAAAACACTACTCTTTCCAAATTGGATTTCTTGGCACCTTTGGTGAAAATCAACTGACCTTGGATGTGAGGATTTAGTTTTGGACTCTTAATTCTATTCCATTGATCAGTATGTCACTCCTTATGCCAGTACCACACAGTCTTGATTACTTTAGATTTGTAGTGAAATTGGCACATATGAGTCCTCCAAATTTTTTCTTCTTTTTCAGGATCATTTGGTTTTTTCTAGGTACCTTGCATTCCCATATGAATTTTAGGAATAGCTTACCAAGTTCTGCAGACATGTCAGATGGAATTTTGATATGTTTTGCATTGAATTTATAGAACATTTTGGGGAGTATTGCCATCTTAACAATATTAAGTCTTCCAAATCCATTAGCATGGGATGTCTTTCACAAATCTTATACTTCTTTTGTTAAATTGAGTTCCAAGATTTTACTTTTTTATGTTATTATCAGTGGAGTTGTTTTCTTAATTTTAGATTTTATTCTTGGATTGTTCATTGCTAGAGTATAGAAATACATTGACTTTTAAAAATTGATCTTGTATCCTGTATCCTGAAATCTTCTTAACTCACTTATTATTTCTATTAGTTTTTTGGGGGATTCCTTAGGATTTTCTATATACAATATCATATGTAAATACATCTGTAAAACACCTGTGATATACACTTTTACATCTTCCTTTGCAATCTGAAAGACTTTAATTTCCTTTTATTTCCCTAGTAGCCCTAGATAGACCCTCCAGTACAATGTTGAATAGAAATACAAGAGTGGATATGCTTGTCTTGTTCCTTTCTTAGGGGAAAATCATTTAGTCACTCACCATTATGTAGTATGTTAGTTGTGGGTTTTTTATGCAAACCCTTTATATGGTTGAAGGAATGATTTTTCCTATTCCTAGTGTATCAGGTGCTTTTTAATCATGAAATGTGGTTAAATTTTGTAAAATGCTTCCTATGTGTTTCAGATGAACATGCAGTCTTTGTCCTTTATTCTATAAACTGGTATTTTGCACTGATTACTTTTCATATGTTAAATGAACTTTGCATTTCTGGGATGCATCTCACATGGCAATGATGTATAATCCTTTACCTATGTTTCTAGTTTGGTTTTGTAGTATTTCATTGAGGATTTTGTATTTATATTTATAAAGGATATTGGTCTGTTGTTTTCTTTTCTTGTGGATGTCTTTGCCTGGTGTTGGTATTAGGGTAATACTGGTCTCATAAAATGATTTGGGAAGTGTTTTCTCCTCTTCTGTTTTTTGGAAGAATTGGTAAATATTGTTATTAAGTCTTTACATGTTTAACAGAATTCACCAAGGAAGCCATCTGGTTCTGGGCTTTTCATTGTTGAACGTTTTTTGATTACTAAGTCAATTGTTTTACTTACAGGTCTATTCAGATTTTCTACTTCTTCTAGAGTTAGAATACAGTAGTTTGTGTTTTTCTAGGAATTTTTCACTTCACCTAGGTTATAATTTGTTGACATACAATTTGTTTACGGTGTTCCCTTCTAATTCCTTTTCATTTTTGTAACATCAGTAGTAGTATTGTTGCTTTCATTCCTGATTTTAGTAATTTGAGTCATCTCCCTTTTTCTCTTGGTCAGTCCAGCTAAAGCTTTGTCAATTTTGTTGATATTTTCAAAGAAAAAACTTTTGGTTTCATTGATTCTCATTATTGTTTTTCTAATCTTTCACTTTTTCCACTCTAAACTTTATTTTCTCCTTCCTTCTACTTGTTTTTTGTTTATTTTGCTCTTATTTTTCCATTTTCTTAAGGTGAAAGGTTAGGTCATTGGTTTAAAAATGGATGTTTAAAACTATAAATTGCCTTCTAAACACTGCTTTGGCTGCATTCCATAGATTTTGCTATCTTGTGCTTTCATTTTTAATCATCTTAAAGCATTTTCTAATGTAATTTGTGATTTCTTCTTTGATTCATTGGCAATTTAGGAGTGTGTGGCTAATTTCCATATATTTGTGAATGTCCCAGATTTCCTTCAGTTATTGGTTTTTAATTTTGTTCCATTGTGGTCAGAGAACATACTTTGTATGATATCAGTCCTCTTAAATGTATTGATATTCATTTTTTGAGCTAACATATGGCCAATCTTGGAGAATGCTTCATGTGTACTTGAGGAGAATGTATATTCTGCTGTTGTTCTGTGGAGTGTTCTACAGATGACTGTTAGGTCCAGTTTGTTTCTAATATTGTTTATGTTCTATTTCCTTATTGTTCGTCTATCTAGTTGTTCTATTCACTAATTAAAGTGGGTTCTATTCACTAATTAAATTGGGATATTTCAGTTCTGTCATTTTTTTCTTCATATATTTTGGGGCTCTGATGTTATGTGCACATGTATTTATAATCATATTTTCTTGATAGTTTGACCCTTGTATCATTATAAAATGTCTCTCTTGCCTCTAGTAAAAATTTTTGTCTTAAAGTCCATTTTGTCGGTTATTAGTATAGGCACTCCAGCTTCTTTTTGTAGTTGTTTGTATGGTGTATTTTTTTTCCATCTTTTTACTTTCAATCTAATTCCATCTTTGAATCTAAAGAATGTCTATTTGTAGTTAGCATGTAGTTGGATCATGCTTTTTTACCCATTCTGCCAATTTCTACCTTTTTCATGGAGTGTTTTATACATTTACATTAATGTAAATATCGGTGTGGTAGGACTTATATTTGCCATTTTGCTATTTGATTTCTATACATCTTTTGTCACTTTTGTTCCTCTATTCCTTCACTATTGCTTTTTCATATATTAAATTGACATTTTCTAGTGTACCGTTTAATTCCTTTCTTATATCTTTCATAATACATTTTAAAATTATTTTCTTGGCTATTGCCCTGAGGATTACAATTAACATCTAAACTTATAAAAGTTTAGTTCAGATTAATATGAACTTAATTTCAATATTTTTACAAAGACTTTGATCCTATGTAGACCCATCCCATCCCCTTTCTTTTGTGCAATTAATTACCATCAAATTATGTCATTATGTATTATATGCCCATTAACACGGATTTATAATTATTGCTTTATCAATTGTCTTTTAAATAAAATAGGGAAAAGTGTTACAAAAAGTGTATTTATACTGTCTTTTATATTTACATTTTATATGTAATTACCTTTACTGATTCTCTTTCTTTCTTTGTGTGAATTTAAGTTACTGCCTAGTATCAATTCATTTCAGCCTAAAGAACTCCATTTAACATTTTTTATAGCATAGGTCCGTTAGAGACAAATAGTCTCAATTTTGTTTCTCTGGTAATATCTTCTTTCTGCACTTTGAATAGGTCATCCCACTGCCTCTGGCCTTCATGGTTTCTGATAAGAAATTAGCTGTTAATCTTATCGAGGCTTCATTGGATGTGATGAGTCACTTTTCTTTTGCTGCTTTCCATTCTCTCTTTTTTTTTGTCTTTTGACAGTTTATGATATTTCTAGGTGGAGATCTCCTTTAGTTTATTTTATTTGGATTTCATTGATTTTCTTGGATGTGTAGACTAATATTTATCATCAAATTTTAGAAGTTTGACCATTAATTCTTAAAATATTATCTCTGTCCCTTTCTCTCTTTCTGGAACTCGTCAGGCAAATGATGGTATATTTGATGGAGTACCACAGACTCTGAGACTCCGATCACTTTTCATCTTTTTTTTCTCAGACCAATAATCTCAATTGATATATCTTCAAGTTTACTGATTCTTCTGTCAGCTCAAATCTCTGTTGAGTGCCTCTGGTGAATTTTTCATTTCAGTTATTTTACTTCTAAACTCAGAATTTTTCTTTGTTTCTTTTTAATAATTTCTGTCTTCTCTATTTCATGAAGCATTGTCCTCAGAGTTCCCTTTAGTTATATAAGTATATTTAAAAGAGCTGACTTAAAGCTTTTGTCTAGTAAGCTCAACATATCGGCTTCTCCATGTACACATTCTATTGATTTTTTTCTCTTTGTATAGGCCATATTTTCTTGTTTCTTTTCATGTCTCATAATTATTTTGAAATTTGGACATTTAAAATGCTATAATATGGCAAACTGGGAAATTAGATTCCTCCCCCTCTACAAGGGTTGTTGTCATTGCTATGTGTTGTTGCTGTTCTTTTTTGATGATTTTTGCTTGATTAATTTCTCTCCTAATTCTGTAAAGTTTGTTTTCTTTGTCGTTATAGCCACTGAAATACTTGCTCAGTTAGTAATCAGCCAATCATTGTACAGAAATTTTCTTAAATGCCTGGAATCAATGTTTCCCAGCCTTTGCTTAGGGGCTCAGTGTGCATGTTGGGACACTCATTCAATGCTCAGGCAGCAGTTTGCAACTCTGCCTTAGCCTTTACTTCCTTTTTGGACAGAGCTTCAAAGTTCTCCAAAGGTGAGAGTTTAAGGATTTCTCAAGAGTTTCCTGGGCATGTGGTTGGCCTTTTAGAGTCCCAGGAATATGTTGGAAATTTTCAAAGCCTCTAATAGACTGAGATCATTCTCCAGGTTTTCCTTTTAAGTTTAGTTTGGTCTGCTTGTTTGCAGTTATTTGCCCCAACTGTAATCACAGTTTCAGGCAGCTGTGATTTTAAACAACTGGCATTGATTGTTTTTAGCAAATGCCATAAGGAAAGACAGTTTGTACTGAGAATGCTCTGAGTCAGAACAAATAATGGCAAGCTTTGTGAGTAGTATTTTCCAGGGAACTGCCAGGCAGGTAAAAAAAAAAGTGACAGTTATCTGGGAATGGAACTTTAGAGGAACTCCAGTCCCCACCTTTTTTTCCCTTCAGCAGCTGCTCAACTGCCATCTTTCACCACAATTGCAATGTTATAGGTTTTAAAGGCTAGCATGGAACTGGGAAGGATGGATTAGAGTAAAGAATGCCATAAGACTCACTGTTCTTACTGAGGTTCATCTATTTTCCTTGAATAAATGCTCCCCAAATTATTGCAGGCCTTTGCTTAATTTCTAGCATTCTTAAAAAGTAGATTTTGACTTTTTTTTTGCCAGTGTTTCTGTTTCTTTTATGGAGAAGAGGAATTTGGAGGTCTTGAATTTGCCATTCCTGCTGACATCTGTTCTTGAGATGACTTTATTTTTTTTCTTTTCCAGAGATTTTTGACTGAAACAAGATATAGTCGTTAGTATATATTAGTATACCAAAGTTTTTTTAAACAAACTTTTGTTTCTTTGAACTAAATCAAATATTTGTTGAAATTAAAAAACATAAATAAATGCTTTTGAAGTATTAATATAATTAAATGAGTGTAACTACTTTTATATATAATATTTTTTTCCACACAGTTCTACAAATAATGAATTTGTTTTGGAAACCATTACATGTAAAAGAGAATGATTATCTGAGGCACAACCACCATTATTCTTCTTATTATTTTTATTATTAATAATAATTATAGATTGAGTTATGCTATGAGAAATGCCCAGTATTTTCTGGGAGAGATACAAAGCTTAGTAAGACTACATTTACAATTTAATACAACATACTTCATTGCACTATCAACCATTACAGCCATCAGCTACCAGTGTTTAAACATACAGATTTATTACTATAAATAAGTAGTTAGGTTGGAGGGACAAAAAAAAAAAAAAAAAAAGATGTTTTTATAGAGCCAGAAGCTGGGGCATCCAACAGGTGCTAAAGCATTGGCATGGGATACCCATGGAGGTAGGATAATGGAGAGGGAGATAGAGCCAGAGATAAGAGATGGACACATCAGGAGATGCCACAGGAAGCAAAGAGAGGGGTATAAATACCCTGACTTCTCCCCTTCTTCTACCTTCCAGTTTTCTAGCACTCCTCCCACTGGCCAATCCTTCCTTGAATCCAGAGGGAAAAATAGCCTGGGATACATAGTTTCCTGTGATAACAGCAAGCTTACCCTTAACCACACCACAAATATACAAGACACTGTTATCAGCAGAGAGAGAGACAGTCTCCTAGTTGAGAAGAGGAGAGGCAAGACACAGGGTTCCAAAAAATGTGATTCAATTTTCCTTCTACCACATGGCTAGAATAAATAGGTTAGAAGAGAGCAAAAAGACTCTGCCTGGAGATCCTAAGCTCCTGGATAAAATCATGACTGTATAACAAGAAGGGATGGTGGAGTCAAAAAGGACAAGGGGAACAATAGCTTACACATTTTCTTCCTGCCTGGAAGCCAAGCTGCGAAGGGACAGCAACCCAAGAGGCAGGCTTTATTTCCATCTTAAAATAGAGGGTTGCCCCCGGACTGGTGGACATGACCTGCCTCCTCTGTAAGGGGTCTCTGGTGAGGAGGCATGAAGGGCCCTCAGTCCCAGAGATCAGGAATGACACTGTCCTTCACCTCTTTTGATCCGTCAAAAAGTGACAGCACTCCAGCTTGAGGGTGTCGATGGGAGGGAGCAAGCAGCTCTGGACACAAGCTGCTCTTCTCTCGCCTCTCTTCATAGATGCCCAGCCCTGGATTCTACCTTGAGAGGGGAATGTAGCCCCAGAGAAGCCCTCTAGGCCTCACCTCAAGCCTCAGAACTATTGTTCCATGGGGCCTGGCTCCTGAGTCTAAGATTGTCCCTATTTGCCTTGAGAGCTGCTGGCACTTTATACTGCAACCACCTGGGCTAAATTCAAGTCTGCCAAGGTGCCTCTTGCCCTCTCTTCCTAGGAGCCACAGCAAAAAATAAGAAAAGAAAAGAAAAAAAAAAAAGGAAAATAGAAGGGTGTCCTTTTTCACTTAAAGTAGTAAAATGAAGGAAAAAAAAAGACATGATGGGTCTTAATAATAAAGATTTTTTGCATTATAGCTTCCATTTTCTAATATAGGATACATAATTTTTAAAACAGTGACAAAAGAAATATAACCTTTTTCATTTATTTTTATTTATTGCTTTTATTTCTCTCCATTCTTTCTAGCATTTCTTCATAAATATCAATAGCACAAAATTCCTTTGGTTAATAATTTCATAATTTTATAATATGGGATAAGAAAAACAGCATTTAAATCAAACATAAACAATAAAGCATTTGCTGATTCCCTTAATATGCAAACTATCAGATGCCAATGAATTTGGTGATTCTTTCCATTGCAGTTGTATGTGTGTGGGCAGGAATGCAGTCCAAGTTTTCATTCCTTTTTCTGTTTCTTGTCATGTTGGCTTTAGACTACTGCTATTGGATCCAGCTGAAACCCTCCTCACAGTGGGTGGGCCCAGAGAATTTTTTCCCCTCCATTTCCCCATTGGTGGTAAGTATCTTTGTTTCTAACCAAGTAAGAATCTAATTGTCTTCTACCTCTTATTGCACAATGATCATTTGACCCACAGTACAAAAAAAAAATAAATACTTTTATATTTAGAGAAAAATTTTACATTTCAATGAGCGATCCAGTGGATAGATTTACTTTAATCCTTTTCAAAAATATTTGAAGTAGTATTAGACTTGAACACTCCTTGTGTGTTCATGTCCAAACTATAAACAGGCAATCCTCAGAGGAGTAAGGTGGAATCTTGAGTTTAAGTGCTGATCCAAACTATTCAGATATTTTGGGTCCTTAAGACTAGATTGAACAAGACCTTAATAATGCTTTTTTCCCTTGATGATTTTTAAAAATCACCCTTTTGTGGGTAAAAAGATTTTGAGGGAAACAGCACAGTCCTAAAGTCACTATATACCATGAATAAGGCTACTAAGACAAGAAAAAAATTACAAATAGTTTCCTAATATTAATTTAGTCAAAACAATTCATCATGTATACCCATTAGATCTAGAACACAGGAAGACAATGGATTCGTTTGATATTTGCTTCCTTTTTTTACTTCCCTTGTTCCTACTGTATATGTTTTAAGGAAAAAGACTTGGGTTGAATGTCAGAAAACAAGTTCTAGGCTTCTTTTTGCATTCTAATGGTTTCTATGATAGCAATTCTATGATTTAGTTCTGGTTTTACATAAGAATAATGATATCTATCCCATGAATTTCAGGTAAATGTTAGAAAATTAGAAGGCCAAAGTGCTATAAATGTATTGTGAATATATGTATTGCAAAAGAGAGAAGTGGGCAGTAATTGAACACCTGGTTAAAAGCTGAGAAGAAACAAGGTTTTAAGCTAGTTAATCTGTAAGAGGAGAACAAGTTTCCAGATAAACTAGTATATTATATAAACCAAATAAACTCACTTGTTTAATCCATCTCTCTAAATATAATACGATTAAATATGAAGTTGGGCATTATTTTCTTCATATTCCAACTTTAAATTTTCATAGACTTATTTGACAGTGGATGGTTCCTATATCAACATATCTACCACCATCCCAATAGTGTAAACAAAGAATATTTAAGAAAGGCCCATCTTCATATGGTGTCATTCATGGCAAGCACTGCTAAGCATATACCAAACAAGTTTCCTTTCCTCTTGAGCACATAGCGGGACCACATTTCTCAGCTCACCATTGCAGTTAGGAGGTGGATATGGCCAAATTTTAGACAATTAATGAGCATAGAAGTGATGTAATGCGTTTCCAGGCTAGGACTTAAAAATTCTCCCATGCATAGTTCTTGTGCTCTTTCCCTATTTTTATGGCTAAATAGAGAGGACCCCATGTACCTAAAGAGGAGTAGAGCTTAAGATGAAAGAAGCATGGGACCCTGAATGACTGAATGGAGTAGAATATGACTCTTCCTTTTCTCAAAACTCACCCTTACTGAAACGTGATTGAGCAAGAAATTTTCATTTATTTTCAATTTTTGCCCACTTCTCTCCTTTGCAACACATATATTCATAATAAATTCATTGTACTAAGTTACTGAGATTTTGTGGTTGTTTGTTATATCAGTTAGATTACCCTTAATAATATACCATAGTAATATTTTTACAGTCAATTTAATTTAAAAATCTGGCTATATATATTTTTATATACATTATTTATTTACATTATTAAAAAAAACTTGCCCATGTAGATAATTCAGAGTAAATATTTGCCAAGATTATTTGACAGAGTATGACAAAAAATCTGGTTTGTTGACCAAATTCTTCACAAATCAACTTGCTGTTTATTAATATATCCATACTGCTTCCTCTTCAGGAGTTGAATGTAAACACATAGAACTTCCATATTAATAAATGAATGATGTGTTAAGAGTGGCTGAAGGACTTGGCTTCTATTTATGTAAAATATTTTTTAAGCCTCGTGGAAGAGCAATAACTAGACAGAGGGCTGGTAACTGGCTTCATCTCTAAGACTTTCAAGGAGAAGCATTGGCAAACAAAATGAAGAACTGGTGAAAAATTTGGCCAAGAAAAATGAATTGAATAGAATTTCTACAACTTGAGCAAATGTTGATGTGGACAACAAAGTTAAATAAAATGAAAGTAAAAATATAAAGTTGGGTTTAATTATTGGAATTATTAGTTGAAATATTCTTGAGGTTAAGAAATAGACACTGGAATTTGGGTTTGTAATAAAACATGCTTTATCCAAATTTTAGAATAAGTGAAAAACTAGGATGATGACTGCCAAGAAATTTTGAAGAGCCAGAATATTGAGCCTTCTAATTTGAAGTCAAAACTTGTTCGTGCATTTTAATTGGTTAACTGCCTTTATAATCATAAAGAAAAAGAACATTAACCAATTAATTGTAATAATAAACATAGAAAATCTGAGCTGCTGAATATGACACCTGAAAAATGACTACACAAATGGACATGCTAAGAAATTAAGTAAATATTACACCAACAATATATTATCAGCAGATACACAGAAGAACGTTCACTAACAGTCTCTTTGTAGGAGACTCTCTGGGGATGAAAACAGAAAGAAGCTCAAATATTACAGTGCAAGTAGCAATACTGAAGCATGCATCAGGAGCATCAAAAGATAGACTGTTAAAATGAAAGAGGCCATCAGAGGGTTGACCCATATTCTGGCTAGATTCTAGTCTAAATTACGTAATTCTGGTATACATAAAGAAGTCCAAAGATATTATGTGAGAAGAGCAGCAGCTAGGTGTGGTTTCTCTGCCTGAGAGAAGATCAAGAGAGATCTAGCTTTAAGGTAAAGACTCTATAAATTCAGCACACATCTAGCTTTATGATATTTTCCATGCAATCAGTGATGGCTCTGAAACACCCAAAATTGATATAGTTAAGTCATTAGAAAAAATTAATTTGAAAGGGAGTGAAGGACCCATAACTTAGTGATTTCATCCTGTCACTAAAGAGAGGCAAGCTTTAGTCTGAAAATAAGGGATCCTTTTCTCTTTAATATTCCAATTAGCTGGAAGGCTTGACTTTTTGGAAATGTTAAGAGATGAAAATGTTAAACAAAGCCATTTCAAAAACCAAAATTTTCATGGAGATAACTGATTGTTAATATTCATATATAGAGATAAATAGATATTATTCCTATTAGGAACTACCCAGTTTGTTGACCTAAATAACTAAGATTCATTAGTTAAGAGATGTAGGGAAAGATGGCAGAGTAGGAAGCTCCAAGAATCAGCCCCTCTACCAGAAAAACTGTTAAACAGGCAGGAACTGTCTGAATCAACTATATTAAAACTCCAAATCTAGTGTAAAGCTGTGCAGCATCCAGGGAAAAGCAGGAAAAAGAGGCAGGTAAATTTTAGTAAATACCAGTGAATTTCATTGTCTGTGCAGTAGCTACCATTGTCCATTCCCCAACCTCATGGCAGGCAGCAGTGAGGTACTCAACCCCACCCCTGTGCAACCTGCTGCTGTCATGGTGTGCTATAAAGATCTAGTTCCCCAAGATCTGGATGTGTGTGTGATCTGATTGCTGATCACTATTTTGATTAGCTACTTAAGATCACTGTGGACCTGGCTCTCAGGTCAGTCATTGCTCCAACCCACCTCAGGCAAAAGTGGCAGAGGAGACTTAAAGACAGTATCCTTCCTCAAAACTATGGAAAAGAGTTAAAGAGCTGTGTTTACTGGACAAGTGCCAAATCAAGAAAACACACCTTCAAAGAGCTACAGGAGAAGCTCTTGGTTCTCTTGTTGGCTCCTCCCTTCCTTCCTCCCAATGGCAGTGTGCAGATGGCAGTCTCTCCCTTTGTGGGTCCCTGGACTTGTTCTGGCTGGGAAACTCCTCTCTGGCCTGCCCCACCCTCTCACCCCAGAAGTTGCCCACCAGGAAAAAGCAGTTGAGACAGTGAAAGAAAGTGGCATAAGAAACAATTGTGTTGGGCAAACACTTACCTACTTTACATTCTACAGTGGAGCACCTGGGAGAGAAAGAAGTTCTGTTTCCTAAGGAGTACAGAAGGTATACAAAATCCTAAAAACAGAGGAACTCCTAAGGCCACTAAAAAGCACCAACCCAGAACAATACACAGGCCCAGAAAAGATAGAGAGAACCCTCCCCTTTGCA
>JAQZBX010020073.1:0-15472 GCA_029593785.1 Cabassous unicinctus
GGAGCTCTTCAGGAGTTTCCCACTGTTAATATGTCTGTCTAAAACTACTGAAAACTTTCCCAAGATGCCCTAACCATTTGCTAGGATATTGGGAGGCATTTCCCACCACTGAGAATGAATAACCCATGCTGGTTGAAACCAACAGATCATGGAGAAAAATTCTATCACAGAAATGAAAGACTATGAACCCCAAGTTTTCTGCCTTTTTTATTAAATTTAAAATGTTTAAAGGGAGAGAAGCCAGGAGAGTCTGAAAAAGTAGATTATATCTTTGAAATTCCATTTTCTGAAGAGATTATTATAAAAGCTGTTAGCAGAAATGAACATTTTCTAATTCCAAATTCATTATTAACTAGCAATCAGTGATCTTAAGCAAAACCATTTTCTGTATTTTATTATCTTCCTGGAAAATGTGAATAATAAACTCCTTGCTTTCTTCAAAACATTGTCATGAGAATAAAATCATCACATATAAGAGTACACTATTATTATTTAAAATAATAATTTCAATGGCAATAATATTTCTTAAAGAGTATCAGAAGGAATGCTAAAACTGGAAGAGAGAAAATAAATTAAGAAAGGGAGAGAGAATAAGAACTGTAGAACATTCTAATTCTCATTAGCATTATACAAATGGGGAGGGTCAATCCTGAACATAGATTATTTTCTGCTGTTTAAAATATTGTTTAATACAAGAAGAAATAAAGAAAATGTACTCAGTATATTTGTGGAAGAGCACAGGTACATTATGCTGTTTAAGTCATTAAACTGTTTCATTATCTTTGAAATTTAAAAAAAAATTCTTAGAATGGTACGCCTACTTGCATGGACCAAGTTCAGGACATTTACAATGGCATCCAAAATGAACCACTATATCAGAACATTTTAAAAGATAGTCCCTACTAATGCAGATATGAACTCTGAGTTCAAATAACAATATAAGCAAAAACAAACAAACAAAAAAGAACAGTTGAACATATAACTGAAGCATTTGTTTTGATGAACCCGGTTTATACTTCTCTGAGAAGTTTGGATAGAGAATAAGGTTCATTTCTGCTTCACTATATAGTCATTGGTAGGGCCTAATATGGATTTCATCACAGCAAAGCAGAGAATCACATAGTCCAAAAGTGAATTTGGGGCCAAGTCAGATAATTCAGGCAATATTAACTATCTTAATTCTTAGTCACAATGGATAGGTAAATCTAGACTAATTCATAATATAATTAGAATTTACCTGGACACAGAAAAAAGAGGAAAGAGCATATTTTACTTTCTTAAGGGGCATCACATGCAAGAAATTAACTTATGAAGCTTCCAATGCCCTGGGCTTCATTGTTGTTTCTCAGTGGGAAATCACTGACAAGTGAAGCAGAAACTACTTCTGAGGGAACTTAAAAGCTGCCCCTGACTTTATTATCAAGCTCATTCATTTAACAACATATATTGAACCCAACCATCTGCCAGGCACTGTGCTGAGATCATTAAATACAATAGTGCAAAAGCCAAAAGTTTCTCTTCTTTTCAAATTTGGTGTCTGGCTCATGGTACAAACAATTAGCTGGTTTGCTGTTATTTTAAAAATGCCCAGGGACAAACAAAGATCACTGATACTTTAACAGGAGAAACTATTGAGTGACAGTGAATACGATCAGAAAAAAAGTGATACCCTTTTTCATTGGCACTAGGAAGAGTCAGAGTGTAAAGAAAGAGAGGAAAGAAAGGAGTGAGTGAAGGAAAAAGGGAGATACTGAGAAATATGTTGAATTGGATGATTCTGATTTTTCTGTACTTGGTTATTTAATGCAGTTTGTATGTTTGGAGAATGGAGAACTTCAAGCCTTCCGAGTCTTTCGCAAATGACTTGTGTAGGTAATAGTTCCCATTGTGAGCACTGAAATATCCTGAGATATCCCAACAAAATCTTCTTAGATTAGGGTTTTTAGTGAAAGGCACAGCCTTTTCAAAATGGTTCAGTAGCCTATCTGCTTGAACTACTTGCACCAAGAAGAGATTTAATGAAATTTTCTTTCTTGCTGTAAACTCTAAGAGTATTACAGAGGATCCAAGTTTTAATTAATAACATAATTAGAATTTACCTGGACACACAGAAAAAGAGGAAAGAGCATATTTTACTTTCTTAAGAGGCATACACTATCAAAATAGTTCTTATATTAAACTATTCGGCAATTCAAAACTCCCATCACTTATCCGTCTTTCTTTTAGAAATATAATATGTAAAGTATAATCACAGCCAGAAAAGGATTCCTTTTATGATATCTTAAAAGAACATAGCTTAGAAAAATATGCTTATTTTTATATTTCAATAATAACAACAAATATGTAGACCAATTTCTGTTTGGATCATCCACTAACAGTCTTCATATTTGCCAGGTATTTTTCTATACTTTACTTCCTCCTGACTGTGCAAAATTGGTCTAAGATAATTTTATATCCTCTAGTTGTGGACAAAAACAATGTAGATGAAGAAATTCTGTTTTTAAAAGTTTGCTGCTTTTTCCTCAGAATATGTTCTTTTTTTCAAGAGCTGTCTGTCTGCCACAGCTTTCCAGTGTTGTTTCTGTGTGTACGTGTGTGTTCCGTTTTTCTTTCTGTAACTGTTGGTGGAAGGCTCTGGGTTCTGGGCTTCTAGGTTCCTGGCTTATGTCATGTAAAAGAATTTAAGGACATACACGCATAGGGTAGCAAGGGAGTAATGAGTTTATTGATAAACAAGAAAAGAGTACACAGTCCTAGACGTGCACTGCCGAGCATGAGGCAGCAGGAGACGCCTGTGGGGCCAGTTTAGGCCTTTAAACCTTTCCTCCTCCTGCTTCATACTGCTGGGGAGGGGTCCCAGCTTTCTGCTGCTCTGATTGGTCACCTTATCCCCGCCTGTTAGCTCTCAGGGGCCCAATGAGGAGGCCTGTGTGGGGTTATCCGGGCTTCTCTTTCACCCCGCAAAGAGTTCCAAATGGGATCTCAGGGCGAGGGTATCATGAGATTTTTCTGGCAGCCTTCCCCTCAGGAGTTTCCTGGCAGGGTCTCACGGCCACGTGCTTTGCTGACCATGTCGCTTGCCAGCCGTGTTGTCTGCAGGGCCTGAGCCACCTCCCTCTTTCACTAGACTAACTTCCCTCATAAGGAGTAATATCATTCCATGTTTGGCAGTGGATAATAACTGAATAATTGAGAACAGTTTCAAATATATTTCCATTAAACAAATATAACTTAGTCTAATAAAATAGTAGTCTCTACTCATACGTAATTTTTTTCAAGTAATCTGGATGATGCGAGGTGATGCAATGTTAAAGAACATGCCATAATCATGCTGCAACCCATCCTTAAATTCTCAACCTTTTTCTCTAAAAGTACATGTCTGAGTTTTTTTAATTTTAGTAGAATCGTGAAGATTCAAAGTCATTAGGATTTGCAAGATTCGAAACAAATCAAAACAGGTCAGCAATAACTATATTACAATTATTACTATAGCATACATTGTCTAAAAAGCATCTTTAGCTTTTGTACCACTCATTTCATCGCTCTTAATCAGAATGCAACTGTCTGGTTAGAGATATTACTTGTTTTTATTATGCTTTCTTCTATAAAAATAACACAAAGTTTCTGACTGTTCCAGGAAACAATTTCTAGGTGGCACATTACAATTCTATTAAATTTCCATTTAATTGACATTAGTGTCAACATGTATTATCAGTTATAGCAAAAAGCAGCCTTATTATTGATCAAAATTTGAGGTCACACCTCTGATGTTTTGGAGGATGCACCAGAGTGTGCTGGTAACATAGACCTCCACATTGAGTCCTTCATCTGATGGAATATTCATGCATTTCAGATAATTTTCACTTGATGATAAGGGTAAACAGTCACAGAAGCAATGATTGGGTCCATCATGTTGGTGACCCACAGCAATTTAAATCCAGCCCCGCCTTGCTTTCTGGGAACACCAGGGTCACGACTGAGGCAGTCCTGTCCTGCATAACCTAAAGTTAAAGTAGTTTTAGTTGCTTAATTGAAAAACAAAGTGTCCACCTTGTCTTGAAGTTAACATGAAGCCTGAAACTGTAAGTGAGAGTTAAAAATTAAAAAACGATTATGATTACTGAAACACTATATAAATGTTTTTTCTTTCTTTTCCAGCATGTTAAGAATAACCAAAAGTAAATACCTGAGATTACTGAAATGCACTAGATGGACCTTACCCTTGTTTACTCTTATTTCAAACCTAAGCTTTCCCTTGTGTGCACTTGCTATTGTGATGGTAAATTCTAGACTGACCTTACTCTTATTTATTCTTTTAGCATTGTGATAGTAACCACTCCACCCTTCCCTGCTGCCCCTTGTTTGGGGAAGGCAGATTTGAGACTCCCCCATTGCCAGTCCTTCCACTGGCACTAATAAACCTGCTTTCTCTCAGGACCACACCGGTGTGGACTCCAATTCCTCTGCTCTGGGAAAGAACCCAGGGGGACCCGGGGTTTCCTTCATTGGGAGACAATTCTTATGGTTTCTCACTTTCCTGCATGGTTCAAGCCTTCTGAGTTTTAATATTTGAATACAAACATGCCTTGGAAGCTAGAAATCCTGAATCCCTCTGGAGATATCTCAGGCTGATAAACGAGATGCCTTCCCCCTCTCTCCCGGAAGAGATTGGATTACATTTCAGGATAATGCATAATCTTTCTGTCCAGAGGGGACAGAAGTGTGAATGGTCCGATAAAATGAGTCTCCTATTTTGGGGGACTCCTCTCCAGTGGTGCAATGTTCCACAATTGGAGGTAAACCTCTGGGCTTCATGGCATTGCCCTGTGGGAATTGGGGCATGAGAAACTAGTGCAAGCTGTTGTTCTGGCTACTGCCTTGCACTGTGAGTAATAAATGGTCTGACCCATGGTTTTGTGTTCTTCTGTTAATAGATGTACAAGAAACCCCGGCAAGGTAACTTGATAGCTTGCAAGGAAGCTAAAATCTCAGACTTTTTCCAGTTTCTGATGTGAATAAGTAAAACATAAATGCATTTACAGCAAAATTTTAAACATAGACTATCTAGATCAAAAATAGTAAAGAAATAACTTACAGATTCAATTGTCTCTTTATTATTAAAACCATAACATATATTCTGAATATTACCAGAGGAATTTATTCAAAGTTACTATATAGTTTCTTTGCTAATATTATTCATGACATTGTCAGCTAAGCAAATTGTCAAGCAAAAAAAGAAATTAGGAAAAAAGGTCTGGCTGCTTGCAGTTGTAATTATTAAGGCCAGGATTTGGAGAAAGGAAGTACATCAAATAAGCAAATAAAGAACCAGTGATATCAGAACTAGCATGTCCAAAAAATTTTAGGATCCGAAGAAGTCAGAATCCTAAAATGCTTTAATTCAGATATTTAAGCTACCATATGATAAAGCTGGCAAAGCTGACATTATCTTTCCCATGACAATGACAGAGAAGGACAACTGGGACTTAAATATCTAGATTTAGCCAGTAGAAATCCTGCCTCCTCCATGCTCTGTTTTCCTCAGTGTCTCCATCTAACCATAGTAAAGTTAAAACCAATTCTTCACACTCCTCTAATACCTAAAGATGCTGGGAATTTAGTGATTGATACAGATTAACCCTGAGTTCCATCTTTACAATTTTGAGAAGAATTTCAGCTCAGAATTTCAAATTCAACTAAAATCCTATCTAGGTAAAAAAAAGTTACTCTAGTATAACAATCATTACTGTTATATGATATTAACTCAATATCCAATAAAGAATTCTAAAGCAGCTTGAAAAAAATGGATACTCTCATATAGTATCCTCTTTGATTGTGAGCTAATTTCCTCTTGTAAATACAATTGTGTGTTTTATTTTATAAGAACTTTGCTTTCGTTTAGATGTTACTTTATGAAATTTACTTATGAGATTAACTGGAACCTGAATCATTTATTTTTCTCGATTCCCAGTGTTAAAAAAAAAAAAAAGTACTGTATAAGGAAATGAGTTTATTTTTAATCATGAAAGCAGAAGTTCAAACTCAGTGAATGTAATGTAAAAACACCTCCAAATTTACTCTGTTGGGCTTTTACTCTAGATTTTAATATCAATATATTTGTCCTTAATTTACCTTTAATACTGAAACTTTTTAACATCCTAGTTCTTCTTCATGAATAGCTTTATTTTCTAGAAGAAATATGGTTTTGAAGTCTTTTCATATTGAATTGGCAAATGATTTCTATATCTTTTATTGTTTTTCAAATTTCAGCAAATTTCAAGTAAGCTTCTTGGAAGAAATATTCCCTAATGCTTATTTATTGTTTACTTCGTGCCAGACACTACTCTAAGTGCCTTGTATTCACTAAGTCATTTATTCCTCTCAACAACTCTTTGAAATAAATATCCCCATTTAACTAATGAAGAATTTGAAGGAAGAGAAGCTAAGCTACTTGCCTAAGTTCACAGTAATATTTGGTACAAGAAAGAGATTTTCAACCAAATAAATCAAACTACGAATCTTGGGTCCCTAATCCCTGTAGTATGCTGCTTTATAAGTTGTAGTTTGAGCGAACACTTCTAAATGACTATGGATTCCCCAATAGTACACTAATACTTGAATTACATATATTAAAAATGCCAAAATAAAACAAAAAGTAAAATATAAAAAAATAATTTCAATCTACACTAAGATAATTAACACAATCTGACAAGAGATTCCATGGGCAACTTCTTGAGTAAGGAAGAATTTTTAAAGAGACATCCAGTGTTGCCAAATAACATCTGAATACATCAATACAATTGAGACTATCTTCTGCTTCTATGAATCTCAGGGGGAAAAAGTTCACTGCATAAGAAAATAGTTGGGACATTGTGAAAGCAGTATTCAGAGATAAATCCATAACTAAAATGCATCCATTTGCCTTCTCCCATCTCCATCAATGTCCAATATTTTATATCTTGGTGAATAACCACATAGTTATAGCCTCTCTTTCATATTCTTATTTCCGGCTTAGCACATATACCTATCATTTTTGCCTCCTACATTTCTGCCACATTGGTTCTTTTTCCCTCCAACAACAGTGTCCTACTGAAGCTGCCACCATCTCTGTCCTGGCCAACTGCAATTGTCTCCTAAATGTTCTGACTTCATCCATTAGCCACTCTTCTCCACACCAGCCCATGTGCAGTTCTACACTGCATCCACATGGTTGTTTCCAAACACAAATCTGTTCACGTCCCCCACGATTAAAACAATTCAATGGTTTTTTATTGATTTAAAAAGAAAAACACAGTTCCTTAACATGGCCTCCACTCCTGCAGTGTCCAGCACCGTCCTCCCCTGGAAGTTCCCTCTCGCTCATATTCCACCTCGTCCTCTGTGCTCCAGCCCCATAAACCTTTCAGTCTGTAACTCCCCACTCTTCTGCCTTCTTCCTCAGGGCCTTTCCACATGCTCTTCACTCTGGCTAAAAGTCATCTCCTTTCTTACTTCTTCACTCATTTAATTCTACATAATCATGAGATTTTAATTAATTAATATCAATGCAATGGGGAAAATTGCAACAAAAAAGAAAATTTTCATTTAATTAACTAATTTGGAAGATAGAAAATGAAAGCATTAGCAAAGACCTTAATATCTAAACACTCTGGTTCCATTCATTTAAATGATGAATAATTGAAAAGCTGCAAGGCAAAAACTTTTTCTCTGCCCACTATCAAAATAGGTTGAAATTGGTTGAACATAGAATGGAAACTGCTTTATAAAGCAAATATAGTTGTGATTTCAGAACCTGATAAAAGAAATCAAATGAAAACACGAGCTCATTTAAGAGTTTAAAATGTCACAAGACATAAGTAGAATGACCCATCAAAGATATGACATGGTTATTCCACAAAAGGAAAGACGTTTCCTACTAAATCCAAGAATAATACCAGTTTTATCCTTAGGTCAACTACGCAAAGTCTTACAAACATCCAAAAAGAGACTCCAAAACTAATGTTAACAATTTAGTTTTGTTTGCGTTAAATACAAAACTAAATGGAAAGAACATTAGAGAGGTAGGCAATTTTAAGAAATGTCTAGATAAAGAATTGTTGTTATTGCTACCAAAGTGAGGAAGAAGGCAGGGAAGATTCTTGTACTATTAGAAGAACTTGCACTTTGCCTTGAGACCAGCAATAAACAAACCATATCATTAAAGTTAAATAGAAAAGGGGGCAAGATCAATACCATATCATAAAAATCGCAATGTGAAAGCATTATTTAATACTCCATTGACATACTGTGCCTACTTTTAAACAGCTTTTGCTTTTGCCCAACTTGCAATGACTCTGAGAACACTTTAGACAATAAATTATACAGAAAATACTACACCTTCACTTTCCCCTGCCATTACTTTTGCTAGATGATTCAGATAATGCTACAAACTATTTAATAGCTTGTAATTATAAACCTTTTGTGATTATTTTAAAATTCTGCTCCTATTTTGTATGTGCCAAGTTTTATTTTACAGCATTAATGGTCTTCATTTTCCCTTTCACGAAGATCACTTACAAAAGTAAGCAAATTGAAGAGGTGGGCAGCATCTGTGTTTTCATTATATTGAGCTATAAATATTACACAGTTTCTTCTTTTTAACAAAGTGAGGGATGTTGGGTGAATACCATAGCATTTTATCTGGAATGGAATATTAGACATTGACCCTAAATATATTTCATAGCAGTCTGAAAATGTTTTTACAAAATCAATAGCAAAGGGATTAATAAAAGGTATTTGAAAAGGCACTTTTTCTCTCTCTCTTAAAATACAAGAACTTTGACATTTTTATCATCACTTTTAAATTTTGTTTCTGGTCCCCCAAAGAATCTGTATGCCATACATTGAGAAGTACTGATGTCACTGAGAGGAGGCTTATTTCTCCTGAGAAGCTGGAATGTCATTTTAGACTAGGTGTTTATTAGATACCTCCACTGCACTGAGAAGATGAGAAAAATGGGTGAAAGATGGATGCTGAGCTTTACTTTCTTATTTCCTTAGGAAGAATTCTTGATGCTACTCTTCTTAAATACCTGCCTTTTGAACCTTACCTAGCATTTACAGTATTATGAATTCTTCATGGCATTCAGTAGGGGCTCCAAGAAGATGTCACCAACAGGCAATCTCTTTTCCTCTGTAACTTTTCTTGGCCTTGTACTGGATGAAGAGTGAAATTTGCATTTTGGTGATTCATTAAACTAAAGTTTATATATGCCATATATAGAAAAACTAAAAATGTACATTATGTCATTTAGCCACAGGCTGAGGAAAAACTATTTAATAGACAACAATTTGAATTCAGACTGATTTTTAGAGTTTCAATGATAAATATATATAAATATATATACAATTAATTTGCATAATGAAAGGAAAGGATCATACATAGAAAACTTATATTGGAGAGACAAATATTTCCACATATTTCTTTCTACAATATACAATAATATTTGAAATATGGTGTCTATTTTCTATTTTTGGTATAAAGAGTATTATGAAGGCTTTAAAAGCTATTATTCTGCCTGAGACATTACTTTATTATATTTCTGAATTTTACATTTATTGCCTTTATATGTGCTATTTCATGTATATGTTCTGTATGTAGTCCTCACTAGCAAGAAGTTTATTTATAAATAAAATCCTATAAAATATGTAAAATTCTTTGAACAGTGCCAGACACATTATAGTTATGCAGAAAAAATTAGCTTTCTTCCCAATTTCCCCATAGCCTTATTTATAATCAATGAGGGTTTTGTTCTATTTGATTTCCTGAAATCTACGGCTGTCATGAAAAAGTAGGATCAACCTAGAGCCATTTTTTACTGAAGTAAAGAACTATTTATTGCAGAGTTGCTTATAATAAAAGGACAGAGTTCTGGATTATAACAGAGTATGAGAGGCTAAATAGGGTATTCTAGAGAGATTGAGGGAATATGTTCAGGCAGGAAAATTCCTGGTCTATTTAAGGATTAAGAAGCAATTCTACATGTATTCTAAGCATTTGGGGTATTTGATAAAGACAAAATATCACCAAATTTCACAGAAGACCAAACAGTAATGGTCGAAGAGTGTTCCTGAAAACTTGTGTTAGTTGTTTTAGTTTGCTAATAGCTGCTGTGAAAACGTCCAAATCAAGGCTTCCCCAGGTGATGCTTTGTCTCTGAAGACCAGCTGCTAGCGACCCTGGACTCTTCTCTCACATGGCAAGGCACATGGCGGCATCTGCTGGGGTTCTTCCTCCTCCTCTAGGCTTCCTTGCCTTCAGCTTCCTGCTTTGTGGCTTACTCTCTGCCTCAGTGTTCTGTTGGTTTCAGCTTCTGGCTTCTAGGGCTTTCTCTTTCAGCTTCTGGGGATTTCTCTCTGTGTAATTCCATTTATAAAGGAGTCCAGTAAGAAGATTAAGAGCCACCTTGGATTACACCTTACTGAAGTAATCTAATCAAAAGGTCCTTAACTGAAGTTATCTAATCAAAATTTCCAACCTACAATAGGTTCACATCTACAGGAATGGATTAGCTCTATAGATATGATTTTTTCTGGAGTCCACAAAAGCTTCAAAGTACCACAGAATATAACACCTGCAATTTTGTTTTTCTAAATTAAAGTTGCATTTCCATGCTTTGGTACTACAAAGTGTTTATTGAAATCAGAGTTCTCGAAATATCATAATATTTAGTCAGTTATAATAATAATGATGATAAATAATTTTTTCTATTCATGTAAATCCTTTACATAAATTAATTATCACAAACCTCCAAATCTACATTATTATGATCCTAATTTTACATATAAAGAATTTGAAGTTGCAGAGAAGTTACCCAAGATCATGAACAACTCAAACCAATTTTAACCAACTAAGTATGGGAAGGATATTTTTGAAAATGTATCAGGAGGTTCACAGATCAGATGGAGACCTGAGGAACAAAATATATAGGACAAAAATAAGAGCGTTGAAGAGACTAGTCTTCAAGGAATACAAGAATGAACTTGAGGCATAAACAGTGTGTCACCATTATGATGACTGACCTTCTGATTTTCTGTCACTAGCTCATGCTTACAACCTCCCTCCCCATAAAATGCAACTAATTGGCTAGATTTTGTCACACATCTGCTCTCTGCCTGTAAGGGGAAGAGGAGATAGAGAATTGATTTCCTTTAACTTCTTGAGTTAGAGGTGTTTACCAGAAATTATACAACCAATATGTTCATACCTTCCCCCCCACCAAAAAAAAAGTGGAGTGTTAGTAGAAAAGAGGAATGGATGTTGAGAAATAAAAACAGCAAATATCCTGTACAAATAGCTACCATTTATGGGTTAATTCTGAAGCATGTTTGTTACAATTATCTATAATTCTCATAACTACCTTGCATGACACATATTATCATATCTATTTTACAAATTAAAAAACTGTGGCTCAGGGATATGGATAAATTTGTTCAAATTGTTACCTCATTAACAGTTGAACTAAGATACAACAATGGGATTGCCTGAATCTTAACCAATGTTTTTTTCAATTCAGTGGTGATTTTTATCTTCTACTCCATTGATAATTTAAATCAAAGTTACATACCTCCAAAAATGAAAATATAAATATAGCATTCGTCCACATTTAACATTATCCCAGAGGTTTATATCTTCAAGGCTACACAATGTAGGCTTGTAGCTCTTTTTAGTCAAAGAGCCTAGAATTAATTTATTCTTCGAAGAGTTTTCTTTGATCTCTTGTGAAGTGGCTTGGAGTTAAATATCCCAGAAAAACAAGTTCTTAATCTTCACCCATCCATCCCTGTGGATGTGAGCCCACTGTAAATAAGACTTCTTGAAGATATTATTTTTAGTGAAGGTGTGGGCAACTGAATCAGGATGGATCATAATGCTGTTGCTGGAGGCCTCGTAGAGAAGGTCACAGGGAAAGAAGCTGGAGGTCAACAGAACCTGGAAGAAAAAGGAGAAGATGCTGCCATATATATTGTCATATGAGGGAAAGGGCAAGAATCCAAGGATGGCTGGGAACCAGCCCCAGAATGCCACAGACTTCAGGAAGAAAGTATCACCTTGCTGATGCCTGGATTTAGGGCTTCTCTTAGCCTCCGAAACTCTGAGCCAATAAATTCCTATTGTTAATACAACCCACTGTTGGTATTTATTTTAGCAGCTAGGAAACTAAAACACCTTGCCATACTGTTCTGTCTGTACCCCTAGGCACTTTCTTTGAATTCTCAGGAGCACAAATTTCTAAGTCACTAAAGCTAACATCCTTCCTGACCTGCTAAAGGCAAAAATAAACATAATTTTAGTATTGAGGAGTTCTGAAAATGTGCTTTTTTGAGGAAAACCAAAGCTTTTATGTTATAAAAGTAAAAGCAAGTCACTTTTTATAGGAAAAAAATTCCTGAGAAAAAATAGTAATAATGCAATGTTAACTGCTCCATTTTATAGGTTTCAAACTTGGCTCATTTAGCCATTTGTTTAGAGTAAGAGCCTTAAGAAAGAAACATGTTTTTAACAGCATAACATAGTACCAAATATTTAATTACAGTTTGGACTATTACTGAAAGCAAAGGCAACTACAACTTGGATCATGCTAAGCAAATGTTCTCAGAAAATCAGAATTTAATTATTTAATGAAAAATAAAATGTTATGATATATTTTTAAATGTAAGCTTAATAAATGAATTATATAACAACAATTCACCAATTTAAGAAAATACTTTCTAAAAGAATGCAGTTTTTATATTCTCAGTTTCCTATGTGGTATGAGATGAAGGATAAAAATGCCTAATTTAGAATTATAAAATTATTATTAAAAACAGATCAGAGTTTGCACACTTTTATTTGTTTTTAAACATACTTTATATTTCAAAGCAGTTTTAGATTTACACAAAAATTGACAAGATAGTATGGAGGTTTCCTATATACCTGACACCCAGTTTCCCCTATATTAACATCTTATATTGATTGGAATTATACATTATAATTCCAATGAGTAATTAATTTTAATTATTCATTGCAATTAATGAATGAATATTAATACATTATTATAGCCTAAAGTCTATAGTTCCTTAGTTTTTACCTAATATCCTATTTTGTTCCAGGATCCCATCCAGGATAACCTATACATTAATTCAGCATATCTCCTACAACTTTGATGTCTCCTACAACTTTGATGGTATCTCATACTTTTCTTGTTTCTATGAACTTGACAGCTTTTAGAAGGAATGGTCTGGTATTCTTGTAGGATGTTTCTCTAAATGGAAGTTGTCTGATGTTTCTCTCATGATTATAAAATTGTTTGGGAAGAAGTCCACAGAAGCGGAATGTCATTTTCGTCACATTATATCAAGGGCACATGAAATCAATGTGATTTATCACTGTTGATGTTGACATAGATCACCTGGCTAATGAAGAATTTGTCAGTGTTCTCCACTGTTAAGTTACTCTTGTGTCCCCCTTTCCCACTTGACCATGCTCTTTGGGAGGAAATCACTACATTCAACCCACACTTAAGGAAAGGATACTTATGCTTTCTCTTGTTAAAGGCAGAGTATCTGGATAAATAATTTCAATTTCTTCTGCATGGGTGTGAAGCAAGTTGCTATGATGATATGTCATGGGAACACAAGTTCTGTAAGCAATCCCTTTACTGTACAGAATAGAGCCTGGAAAGGGCAAATCTCCTTGTCTCTTACATAGCATAAAGAGTATGAAAGAGCAGAGGAAGAAGCTCTTTCATGGCCAGGCCCCCCAGGGTGGTCAAAAATTGCTCTAGGTAGAGGTCAATAGTTGGCAACCCTGCATGTCCCACTTTGCATCAAAGACAGACAAATCTGTGTTGTTTGAGCCTGGCGTTTATCCACATGGAGGGGGAGGGAGCCCTGCCACTGAGAATTCATGTTCTCATAAACATCTGTGGCTTCTTCTTCCCAGTTTCAGCTCTTAGGTATGGACAGGCCTTTCATTAGACTTAACATCTCCCCCAGGTTGTGAACTAGCACACAATAAAAAAGGAAGTGGAAGTAGCAGACGGCCTGAGGATGGCTGAAGATGGATGGATGCTTAGCATGTGTGTCTGTGACGTCCCCAGAGAAGGAGGTGCAGGTAGGGGAGGTCTGGGCAATGGATGTTAACAGGTGTCTGTGGCTGTGATTTCCCTAACAATAGGATCTTCGTCTCTTTGACTCTTCTTCCCCATTTCTTTATGTATTCAATCATTTATTTATAAGAGTATGAACACATGAACATTATTTTATACTTTGGGTTATAAACCAACACTATGTTATTTATTTTATTGCTCAAATTTTTTCATCTTTGGCCATTGGGAGCTCTTTAAGTTTATTCCTTGTCCCTTCCACAAAATCCTAGTATGTTTTGAACTTTTCCTTACTTTCTGACACTGTAAGATACTCCAGGCTCCATTTTTTATTGCCTGTCCCAAACTTAAACTCAACCATTTCTTTATAGAGCACTGGTACCTCTTATTGCAGAAAGATATATTAAAACAAGATCTGGGTGGTAAGTGTTCTTGTTGCCACTGGGGTGTCACTGCTTCTAGAGGCCGTGCAAAAGTCCAAATCAAGGCATCATCAGGAGATGCTTTCTCCAGAAGCTGTAGCTGTGGGTGATCAGGCACATGGTGGTATCTTCCTTTAACTTCCTTTTCCTCTGGGCTCCCTTGCTTTCAAATTCTGGCTTATTCTTTCCCCAGTTCTGTTGATTTCATTTTCCTTCTCTCATGCCTTTCTTTCTCAGCCTCTGTGAGGTTCCTCTCTGTCTCTGTGGTTTTCTTTCTCTGCATATTTATCCTATTTATAAAGGACTCCAGTAAGAGGGTTAAGAACCACCCTGGGACATGGCCTACGGAAGTGATCAAATCAAAAGGAAGGTCACACCTACAACAGGTTTATACCCACAGGAATGGATTAGCTTAATATAATTTTCTGGGGCCTACAAAAGACTCAAACTACCACAAATACACATATTTATAAAGATTTTTATATGTAGTCATGCATATCTATATTAATCTCAACATGAGTTCATACCAATGTCTACAACTATAATTCATACCACATGATCATTCCAGTCTCCTCCTCTTGGTTATCTGTGAATTCCCATGACACCAGTGATACATCAGACCCCAACCACCTATAACCCATTTACTTAATTGTTCAATTCCAGTATACATCTACTGTAATTAGCAATCATAATTATTAACTTATAGCCTTTTGGGTAACAACTTTATCAACTTGAGAGCATTCCTTTTTATGATTCCTTTTGTTTTTAGTGTTATAGACCCCATTCTTTTCCAAAGTTATTGAGGTCAGCATCTTTTCCCTATTTTTTAAAATGTTCAACTCAAAAAAATTATTATGGCTTCCAGTCAAGATAACATCACCGGTTCAGACTTCCAGGCCATGTTCTGCTTCAAACAAACATATA
>JAQZBX010020073.1:15572-33405 GCA_029593785.1 Cabassous unicinctus
AAAAAAAAAAAAAAACTCCTGGAGAAGGAAAAAAAGTATAGATAAAAGAAAGTAGAGATGGGAGCCAGGTATAAAGAGTAAAGAGAAAAATTTCACCAAATATAATAATTTAATATATAATAAAATATAATATAATAATATATAAAATTATATAATATAATAATAAAAACAATGCTATTTGAAAATGACATTAAAATATATTTTAAAATATTAAAGGATGTAAAACATCATAAGCAACACAAACAGGAACTTATAAAACAAAACAAAGAAACAAAATGGTAGGGATAATAAAAGAAGAGCATGAACAGGATTCTTTTAGAAATCCAAGAAAGTAAAAATACATAAGGAAAAATCAACATTAACCCAAAAAATGAAATGCACTTAAAAACCATCAAAGCAGAAATTATTGATTTGAAGACAGTCTAAAAACTCATCTAGAGTAAAGCACAAGAAAATAAGTAAATAAATTCCTGTTGAGATATGCCAACTTTCCATTTTTTAATTTTCAAAACGATTTTCATATTAATTCCAGTTATTTTCTTAATTATTTCCCAGATTAAGACTTCTTTTTATGTCTAATAATTGTTTGCTATATAGCATGGATGATATATTGTAGGACTTCTGTATTTTGTTATCCTCTATGTCTTGTGATTTTTCTGACAGACATTTAAATTCCTCGCAACTCAAGTTGGTGCAGGTGATATTTAGTTTTAAGCTGTGTTTAGAATATATCAATATCTGTTTTGCCCTTATGCTTGGAGCATATCCTCTACCTCAAGTGAATGGTCCTAACTTGTAGGGTGTACATGGCTTTTCCTGTTCTCAATTGAAGATGAAGTTTTCGCCAAAGTATCTCCACTATGGCTTGATCAGAACATGTCTTCACGGTACTCTGTGGCATCTGAAATCTCTTTTGGATTCACACTCTCTTATTCCATCATTGCACAATAAGATTCACCCAAGTAAGAAGGTGTGGCAGCTTGATATTATTTATGAATTTGAAAAAGGAGGTTTTGTTTATGTTTGTAAACAGGTCTGTTCCTCTGGGCATGATAACCCTTTGACTGCATTAGATTCAGCTGAGGTGACTTTGATTAAATTATGTTAAGATTAGGGTATGCAGGATTGAGTCCCCACTTCCCTTGGTAGGCTATATAAACAGACGCTTAAAAAAGAATACACAGAATCATATATGCAAGAAAAGACAGTGTTCCATAGATGCGGCCCTGGGAAGAGAGATGAGCCTGATAGTCTACAGATGACCTTGTGAAGATAACAGACCAGCTGAGCCCAGAAAGAAAGCCTGGGGGAGAGAGACAAGCTTTATGCCAGCCTACAGCTAAGATCAGAAGAAGCTGGGACCATGGAGCCTTAAGAGGAAGAGCAAGGCTGAACCCTCACAGACGACACCTGTCATCTTGCTTCAACATGTGGCAACAGACTTTGGGTGAGAAAGTACCTCTTATGGTACCTTGAGTTGGTCTCTTTAGGGGGGTAACTGTAAGCTTCTACCCCAAATAAATACCCTTTTTAAAAGCCAACAGAGTTCTGGTACTTTGCATCAGCACCCCTTTGGCTGACTAATACAGAAGGAGAACCAGGATGTAGATTTCTGTGGCACAGTGTGGCTGTCTCCTAACTTGGCAGCCTAACTTTTTAACTTCTGCCACCTGAGCTGCTCCAAATTACACTCTCTTATTGCCCTACCTAGCAAGACTGCCATTCTCTACTGCGGTTTCATTTCCCTGCACTACAATTTGGAAAATGTTCTCAAGAAGAAAGCTGAGTTTATTGTGGGGCTTTTCTTAAAGGATGCAATCCCCACACTGTCTGCTGTCTAATATCTGGAAATAGATTTTTTCATGTAATTTGTTCATTTTCATAGCTGTTCATCAGGGAGAGCAAGTCTGTTATCAGCCTGCTACTTTGTGGTGTTGGAAAGTGAAATACACCTAAGCCTCATTCTAGGGAAACAAACAATATTGGAAGACTTATACTATTGGGCAATAACATGTACTGCATAGCTGCAATAAGTAAGTTATTTGTTCAAAGATAGTCAAAGAGACAAATGGAATTGAATAAAGAATCCACAAACAGGCCACTTGTGTACAGTATTCTGATTTATGCCAAAGGTTCCAGTGCACTGTAGTGGGAAAAACTTATAAGCTCTTTTCAATGAATGGAGTTAGGTCAATCAGAAGTCCGTGTGTGTCTCTGTGAGTAAGTGTGTGTGTGTGTGTGTGTGTGTGTGTGTGAGAAAGAGAGAGAGAGAGAGAATTTTGACTTTTTCCTCACACCATAGAGAAAATTTAATTTAAGATGATTTAGAAAATGAAATGTAAGAGTAAAACAGTCAAGCTTCTAGAATAGGTAAACATATTAATGATGTTAGGTTAGATAAAGATATCATAAACAGCAAACAAAATTACTAGCTATAATAGGGGAAAAAAATGGACTTTAAAATAAATTAAAAGTTCAAAAGGCACCATTAAAGGAATGAAGAAACGAGTCCATAAACAAGGAAAATATTTATAAAACATTACCCAACAAATAGTATATAACAAATGGATATAGAAAGAACTTTCACAAATCAGCAAATGACAAAAAATAATCACACAAATTCACAAACTAGGGAAAAGTCTCATATCAACTCTTGTGTGAAAAGGATATCCAAGAAGATATACCAGTAAACGTCTACCAGAGTTAAAATGAGTAGCAAAACCAAGTGTTAGAGAAGTTATGGAGCAATTGAAACACTGTTACAATGCTTCTGGGAATCCACTTTTGAAAAAATATTGGATAATATCAGACCCAGTAATTTAATTCTTGTGTATATTCCCTGGATATATGAATGCTTATGACTATGAAAATACATGAATAATAATGTTCTTGGCAGCTGTATTAACATCTGAATATTGGAAATGCCACAAAGGTCCATCAGTACTAGAATGGTATAAACTATTTATAATATATTCATACAATGAAACATGGCACAGCAAGGGAAAAAATCTATTGGAATATACAATAACCAGGTAAAGCTTTCAGATTTAATATTGAGTGACAGAAGAGGCAAAGAAGCCCTAGTCCTGTCTTTCCATTTCATCGTGGTAGTATGAAAACAGGCAAAATTCATCTATGGTACTAGATAAGACTAAGGTGTTTGGAGTGGTACTTATTGAGATGATGCATCTAGAAACTCTCTGCAGGTGCTGGACATTGTCTATATCTTGATCTGCATGGTGGTTCCATGGGAGTGTACATATGTAAAAACTTATTTAGTTGTATGCTTAAGATTTGTGCCCTTTACTGTATATATCTGTTACAATTCATTTTAATAATGAATGAACAAATAACTAAAATTAAAAAGGTATTTCATTTATAATAAACCTCCTCTATTTGTCAATTGTGTTTTCTTAGACTCAGTAAACAATTTGATTGTTATTAGCCAGGCAACTTTTAAACTAGAAAGAACAGAAAATAGGACAACTCATGAAAGGTGTATTTTTGATGGCATGAGAAAAAACTATTTTAAACTACAAATTAATTATCATCCTTACAAATGATTAATTCTCAAATTGTAAGAATACAATTACAAATCCTGATAGAAACACGGTAGTTTATTTCCTAATCATTATAATTTTTGTCCTGGAAACTATACATATGAACAAGGAGAACAACAACAAAAACAAACATATGTATTCTTTTGGAAAAAAGATTTGAAAATTAGACCCATGAAGTAGTAAAATGTATAAGCAAACCAATTGCTATAGAAGAATCCAAAATGTTTGTCAAAGACAACTCCTCACCCCACCAAATGCACTACATTCAGATAATCTCATAGAGGAGTGCTATAAAACTTTTAAAGAATAGAATCTAAATCATTACAAAGATGGAAAAATTTACAATTATGTTCGTGAAGTTAGTGATATAATTATAAAAAATTTGAAACACATACAGCAAAATAAAATAAAATTATACCAACGCCCATAATGCATGTCCAGATAAAATCCTTTATACACTATTAGCAAGCAAAATCCATCAGTATATTAAAAGAATAATGCATCACAACCAAGTGAGACAGATTCCAATAATAAAAAATAATTTGATATTAATAAAATTCTTCCAATTAATGGTACTAAGGAAAAAATATATGATGCTTTACATGCACTTGATAAAATTTAGTGGCTATTCTTAATTAAAGAAAACACTTAAAAGAGGAGCATGTGGATGCAATATGAGTGGAATTACATGCATTTGTTTTACCACAAATAATATTATCATGGTTCATGTGTTAAAGCTGGAAACATTTCTGCTAAAGTCAAGAACAAACCATCCATTTCTATTACCGCTATTGTTTTTTAATGAAATAATAAAAGCAAGAAAGAGAAAAAATCATATAGAAATTCCTATTTAGGGGAATTTATCTTGCACACATCCTAAACGATGTATGCTCAAGATTATGCATTGTTACATTGTATTAATTACCAAGATTACAAACCATGATTGCCAAATATCCATTAGGAAGGATCTGCATAAATAAAACCTGCGCTATATCCATACAGTGAAATACTATGTGAAGAAGGGGCCACTGGGCTTCCGCATCATGTCCTCTTGGCTTACTTTGACTTCAGGGAGGTTGTCGTCAAACATGGCTGTGTCAGCTGAAGGCTTCCCAGAACAAGCACCTGCCTCATTTCTGAGCTTTTTTGCCTCAGGTCTTTCTCCTGGACCACTGAGGATAACTCAGCCCAGGCACAGGCGTACCATGGAAATGAGTACTAGATAATGTCCTCTCCTCAGCAGGAGCAAGCCTCAGTCAATGGGGGCTGGGAGTGGATATATCAGTGCTCCAGCTTCCCATTCTTTGGAGAGACATTCTGAGGTATATGCTACATGATTTTGCAGAGGGAACAAATGGGATTGACTTCTAGTGTCTATCATGGTAATCAGCTCAATACTGCACCATTTATTGGCTTCTTCATCTTTCTGTAACTCCAACTTTCTCAGATCCCTTCCCAAATAGACTCCCTGCAATCAAGTCTTTTTCTCTGGCTTTGCCATCAAAAGAACCTAAAATAAGACGCTAGGCAACTAGTAAGCAAAATGAAGTAGCTCTGTGCATACTGATAGGGATATATTGCTAAGCGGGAAAAAAGTAAATACTAACATAGTACATGGTATGCTATTTTGGTAAGAAGTATATTCATATATGCTTCCATACCCTTTTGGAGTTTTTAAGGAAATATAGAAAGTATACATAAGAAATTAATTGGAGGAAGGGGCAAAAAGTATAGGGAGAGATGGGATGGAATTTTTATCACTTTGTATTTAGCACTCAATTTTTATCACTTTGTATTTTAGTTTTTGAAATGTGTATATGTGTGTGTGTGTGTGTGTGTGTGTAAATATACATCCTACTAAAAGAGTAAAATTTAAGAAAGAAAACAATAAGAATGTACCAAAACACTTATGCATGCTAGTTGACTAAGAAATAGGAAGCAGTAGACACGGTAGTTGGTCTATTCATATCTCTTCCAGAATCACATTTCCCAACAGCCGATGGCTTCTTCCTGCCATCACACATCATTCTCTGACAGAGGCTTTCTCTAGCTCAGGGATGGGCTTAGCTAGAAATGCAGGAGAATTGGTATACCTGGGGGCAACCCTCAACAATTGACAGACAGGTATTGGGTGATAATTATTTCAGCTCCCTCCTTGCTTTTATGGGACAACTTTGAGATTCCCAAACTGATGGAATCCAGGTTGTCCTCAGAAGTAATTAGTTCACTAATCTGGTACTAGCTTCATTTTCTTTCTTGCCTCAATTACTCCCCTACAAGGACTTATTGATATCAAAACCAAATAAACTATTTGCACTCAAATTATTTTCACAGGAACTGCTTTTGTGTTCCAAACCTGCAAGAGTTGATACCAAATTGGTTTTAGAAAACAGACTCTCAAGGTGGGATTCTGGAATTGGATCACTTCACTGGCCAGGTAAAACAAGGGACACAGTGTTGGTGGTAGCTGAGATGGTGAAAACCTTGGTGTGCTGTAGCAGAACAACTACTGAGACTTTCACCTGGCAAATTCGTACAGGGTACAGATGGAAGGGGATAACTACGTTTTGCAAAATCTAGCACTATTGTACAAGGAAGTACCAGATGGAAGAAGTAAAAGTTATAAGAATTTAGATTTGGATGTCTGCTGTTAATAGCCACAGATGTCCTGAAGAAGGAAAAGGACAGCCAACTGGACACAGTATGAAATCTATGAAGATTCAATGGCAAACTCTAAAAAGTTTGTCATCTTCTTGGATGATTGTTACAAAGGATCACGGAGCAAATGTAGCTGAAGTGGTTGAGTACCTGCTTCTCATGTACGAGGTCCCGGGTTCAATCCCCTGTACCTCCTAAAAACAAAACAAACAAACAGATAAATGAAAAAACCAACTCTCATTGGGGAGCAGATATAGCTCAGTGATTGAGCTCTTGCTTCCCATGTACGAGGTCCTGGGTTCAATCTCTGGTACATCCAAAAAAAAAAAAAGGAGAAATATCCAAAGCCCTTTCAAGTCTCCTACCCAAAAGCTTGGACCTGAGAGCAGAAGAGAGGGATCTTGAGGCCTGGATTGGAGGCATTTAAGTAACAGACACTGGACCACTAGATCCCCTTGATTCATCTGGATGAACTAAAGTTGTACCCTCTCCCATGTTAGAGGACAGTGTCCTCAGTAAGCCTGAGACCATTCAACTGCTTTTTATGATGCTTTAATATACAAAAAAAAATTTTATTATCTTCTTCAATAGAACATCACAACCCTTTATCCAGTTTCCATCAATTGAAGATAAAGCCAGGTCCCCTCAAGGAAGTACTCAATAATAAAAACATGAAAGTTGGGAGAAATGCTTTCCTAAAAGGATCTACAGCTATTTTCAGAGTAACTGTTAACTGCAAAAAAGCACAATCCCATTTCTTTTGAAGGCTGCTGGATACAGGTTCTAAGGTACTATTGCTATTGGAATTCAAACACCATTGTGGCTGCCATTAGAAAGTGGGTATATGTGGTCCAGGCTCGAGACATCTCACGTTTCTGCAATGAATCAATGATATGTTCTATGGTCATTACCCTAATCCTTAAATGGATACTCAAGGTGGATACCTTAGAATACCAACCAACTATCTGAAGGCAAGTTAATTATATTGGATGCCTTCCGCACTGAAGTGGGCAACAATTTTTCCTTCTTGGAATAGGAGACTGGGGATGACATGAAGGCTGGGGCACTTTTCTTCAAGATACTCTTGTATTTTGAATCAATGTTGTGGCCTTGATAGTTAAAATACAGGGTTACAGGACGAAAATAGTAGAAGCAGGAATTAACACTGTCTTTATAAGCACCAGTGATCAACTGGAGAATTTGTGCTTCCTCTTCCTGCAACATTAAGCTTGATTGATTTGGTGTTTTACTTCCTGGAAGGAAGAAGGGGCTCTTCTTTCATATGGTATGGTACATGTTCCACTGAACCTAAAGCTCTTGCTGCCAATTAATCATTTAGGATTCTCATTCCTGTGGACAATTATCCAAGAAAGGAGTTACTGTCTTGAATTTGGGTCAGCTCTGTGACTGCCTGACCAGAGAACATGGGGAAATTGATACTCTGTCAGTTTCCAGGCCTAAATTTTAAATACGCTTCCTGTATCTTTGAACACTTTCTTTAAGAGCCCTGAGCTTCCTTGAAAAAATCTGAATACTCACAGATCTCTATACTGGAGGGGTCACAAATAAGCAATCCAGTTGACTCTTCCAGCTTACTGCAGACTTTTAGTCATTGCTGTCAAGTTAGGTCATTTTGGAACCTCTAGAAAGTCCATCCTCCAACTGAATGGCATCCAACGATCACAGTAACTGCCATGTGGTGTTGAAGAATCTTCCAGCTTAGCCTTGTTCAAATTTGCAACACAAAATCATGAGATAGTATAAAATGGTTATTTCAAGAAAACTAAGATTGGAAATTTTTTATGCAACAATATGTAACTGGAACAATGCTCAAAATCATTAATCATGGAAGTAAAACTCAAAAACAAAGCAAGATGCTACCATAAACCACCAAAACGGTTAAAATTAAAAAGACTAAGGATTCCGAGTGTTGGTGAGAATGTGGAACAACAGCAAATCCTCACACATTGCTGATGAGAATTTATATAAGTACACCCACTTTGGAAAATTGCTTGGCAGTATTACTGAAGCTTAACATGGACACAAGCTATAGTCCACTCCAAATATTTGTGTCCCTGAAGAAACTCCTTCCTGATTTGGGTATATGTTGGATTTACAATTTAACACATAGCATTGCAACTATTCACAATGAAATTAAACTTCAAGAAATATAAGGAGTCATATAAAACCATGTCAGGATGTCCATTATTTGGCTAAAATAACTTTTAGAAGAAGATTTAAGTTTTGCAGTGTGATATGTTCCTTCTGCATGCTCTGTAGCTAAATTTGTTAAGTCATATATTTGGACTTGATTCTTAAAAGAAATACCGATTTTTGAAGTAAAACGTGATACACCTTCAACAGATTTGTTTCTTCCGGTTTCCATGTGATCAGTGATATTGCTACTGTACACAATGGTGGGTGATAATTATCAAGAAACAATTTGTGTGGGGTACATATTTATTCTTTTTCTCCTTTTTAAGTGGAATAGAAACTGAGTGCTTAAATTTCACTCAACATGTGCTTTCATTTTCAGCTCATTGTTGCCCAAAGGGCTTATTAAATAAATCTTTGTATATTTGTACCATATAATCAAAGACAAAGCCACTGTATAAAGAATGTCAAACTATTCTATATGCACTTCATGGCAAGACTAGCTAAGTTTCCACTTGCCCACCTGTTTTAAACACAGTTAACCCATAATTTCCTTGTTTGCTATGACTTGTTGGAAGCATTTCATAGGCCAGCAGGAGCAGGAGCAGCTCAAATGCTTCTCCCACCACTGCAGGAGGCCTGAGGAATTTTGCCATCCTTCTCCATTATTGTTTGCGTTCTCTTTCTCTGATTAGCAAGTGATCTGTGTGCTCTTCCCTGAAAGCGATGAGTTAGTTACCTTGTGTTATGAGAGGCTCTGGGGAAAAGGGAAGCGAGGGCCAATGGCTTTTACCAAGTATTGAAGTGAGATCTCTCTTCATAGCGGAAACCAGAACTACAAAATGGAAATCTACTATACCTACCCCACCCGTTTCTAGTGAAAGTTTAAGAATACTTTGTAAATTAAAAAAACAAAATGACAAAATAGATTCCACACCTGAAAAGATGTCCAGACAATGGGCAGAAACAATAATGTGGCACTATCTTATGTATAAACAATTTATTTAGAATTAGAGAGATAGGCAACCAAAGACATACAAAGAAACTGCAAAATGGAGGCCCTCTGTGGAGCAAAGATAGTGAAAAAAAGTGTATGCATTTTTGGAAATCTTTAAATACTTTAATATTTCCATATATATAAAGAGCACATATACATATACATATATGTGCATACTCTCTCTCTCTCTCTCTCTCTCTCTCTCTCTCTCTCTCTCTCACACACACACACACACACACACACACGGTTAGACTGAAGTAATGAGAACATAATTAATTAGAGTTTGGTATGCTATCTAGGTACCAGATTATTACCTTAACTTCAAATTAGCAAAATCACTAGAAAGAGTTCTGAAGAGAGACTTACTTTACTGTGCTTATGACACCATATAGTCCTAAATAAAAATACCCATATATTGTTTCATGGAAATAAATCATGTGCCTCAGGGAAAATAATATTTGTTTCCTTCTTAAATTGCCATGTCTAGTGAATGGCTTGTTTCACTTGTCCCAAATGAATTGAGCTTCATCTCCTGTATGATGGTGGTCAAGAGCTAGCACTTGTTCTTATTAGAGAACTAGTAAGATGCCAGAAATACACGTACATACATAGATGAATGGTTGTCCTTGGGAACTAAGAGATTAAAATACATTAAATTAGTTGCTTTGTTAAATTTCAAAATCTTGTCTAATGCTCTCTCTTCCATATGAGAAAATGAAAATAAACATAATTCTAGAAACTATATTATTTCTATACCTCATATTTTGGATGCTGAACTGATTGTCAGTTAATAATGACCCTAAATGACAATGAAATTCAACTGAATTTAGATCTTTTAAGGTCAAAACTTCATTATCCTCAAAGGTCTCAGAAACCATACATAAAATATTAGTAAGAAAAACCTTTATTCAAAAAGTTATAATAATAGGTATTATTTTTACAACAAAAGGAAACCATTTACTAATATTAACATGTGTATCAAAATTTAATAATGTCTAAAAATAGCTTAAGGCATTATTCAAAAATTGATTTTCAGGGATGTTTTAGGTTCTTCATTAGTAAGGTTTGTAATGATGATTGGAATCCTCATTTACTTTAAGAAAACTTCGCAGTTAATAAACCAAGACCCTGGAATCTGTAGTTTCTAGATAAATTGAAATTTAAATGAATATTTATTATGTATGTGTGTATGTATTGAACTATAATCTGTAGTTGCTTCTTTCCACAAAACTTAATCGTATATTTTTTAAAATTCATTTATTTACTTAATTTTTATCTCTCCCCTCCTCCAGATGGTTCTCTCATCTGTCTGCTCATCGTTTTGCTCACCTTTTCCAGGAGGCACCAGGAACTGAACCCAGGACCTCCCACATGAGAAACAAGTGCCCAACGGCCTGAGCCACATCTGCTTCCTGCAGGCTGCAGTGTCTGCTGGCTTGTAGCATCTGATCGTTGTGGCAGGGGCGGCATCTAGCTCATTTTGCAGTGGGGGTAGCATCTGCTCATCTTCTTTTAGGAGGTACCAGGACCTGAACCCCGGACCTCCCCTGTAGTAGGCAGGCGCCCAGCTGGTTGAGCCACATCCTTTTCCCAATCATATTGTTTTAATACTGTAAAGTTAATTTCCTAACAATGTAGAAAACCAACCAAATTTATGGTAATAACAATCTGTTTCTTATTAGTAGTAGTAACAAATTATCCAAGAAGCTAACTATGGAAACAAGGACCTATTGTCTAAAGGGACCACATAAAAGAGAAATATGAGAAGAACCTATTTCAGAATGGAGTTAATCCTCAGTAAAAACAAATAAAACCAAAATGAATCCAAGTAAATTTGATTTGGGTAATAACTGTGCATTTTAATTTACAGGAATTTTAGCAATCACTTACTGGGTATACATGAAGAATATGTGGTCAAATATGTATTTTACTTCCAATAGTTTCTAATTGAAAAGTCATCAAATAAGATTGCAATTTCTAGCCATAAGCAGAAAAAAAGACTGTTTTATATTTTTTACTCATTTTCGTGGCTATTTAGAGAAAATATTCACAGTATATCCTGTTGCCATTTGATGCCATTTTCAAAATAAAGGCAGACACTTGTTTATCTTCTGTCTAATAAAATTATGTGTGACAAAACAAAACAAAACAAAACAAAATAAAAACAAAAGTAAAAAGTAGCCAAGCGAACCAGAGAAATCCCCAAAGCAAAAACACATAAGCAAGGAAACAAACCAAACCAAACCAAACACAGCAAAACAACAATTTAAAAAAACCACACACAAACAAGGAGTAGATGCATATGGAGCAAGACTGACACATTGTAATGCCACCAGGAATATGGACAAGGAGATGTGTAACTGTTTTGAACACAGAACTAGAAGGGAACTTTATTTTCTTGTTGGAAATCAATTAGACAACCCGCAACAGATTCCAGGCAGCAGCCCCCAAATAAATTCTATCATTTGCCTAATGGCACCTCGCCCTGGATTCACAGCTACAATCAATGCTCAAGACACTAAGACAGAAGCAATTTCTAAGAGGACAAAGCGAGCATCCGAATGGTGGGGAGATTGGGTGTTTTAAAGGATTTTAATAATACTTCTAGAGCTCTTAACATAATTGTAGCATTACCATTCATGTCTCTGTAGTTCAGGATATGTCACATTTGTATCGGGCTCATTTTTAAAGCCCAATAGGTTGTTTTATCTTCTCTAATGTAGCACTGCTGTAATGCCTATTCTTCATTCTTATTAATATACACAGAAAATCTATATTGTACCAGACCTGAAGGTGTTATTACAGAGTGAATTACACTAATAATCCCATGTTAAAAAGTTTTCCCAAATACCAGCATATTGTATATTTTATAAGTGATACTTCCTAAGATTAAGCCACAGACCACAGGGATCCAACCAAATGTAATGTGATAGATAATGTATCCAGAAGAACACTCAGACCTTTAACTTTGTAGTTTGCTCAGCTATGGAGTGAAAGACTAAATTTGATGAATTTGGCATAAATTACATAAGAATACTAAATGAACTTTGAATAGTAGAATATTTTTCTCAAATTATTGCAAATGTATCTTTTTCTTCTGATTCCCCCAGTCTGCTATTAATGATAGATTTAAATTATATTGTGTATAAGAATTCCAGGAACCCTATGGAACCATTGAACAAAGAAGGTATAAAAACAATATGGTACCATTCAGATACTGTGGAATGAATACTTGGATTTAAAATCTAAAACATTTTCCCTGACTCAATATTGTATTTCCTTCTTTGTATTTTTGTTTTTATTTTGCTCACATAAATTCCCTCTCCTTAGAAAATTAGGAGAATGATAATCTCTTACTATCTCAAAAAATATATATATGGTACAGAAGGTGGAGATAATGAAACTATATTCAGTCTTGAAATATGAAACCATATGCCCTGTCCTAAATTGTCTCTGGGAATATAGAATGATAGCACTACAAATGTTCTAGCACTTTACGAAATCAGTCATGTAAAGTATAGACTATAGAATAGAGCTACTTTGTGATACCACTACGTACTGCTCTTCTTATACCTGCCTATTTGCACATTTCATCACTTTCAGGATGGAAAAAAAAATTTTTTTCAGGTACAGTTAATTTTCTTTTTTAAAGATTAAGGAGTCTATCAGGATGATATATGCCCTGTAAAAGATGAGGATTTATGAAACTGGAATGGCACCTGTGATAGGGTGAATTTCAAAACTCCTTTCATCCTTCTTATTTCAGAACATCCATTGAGTTCACAAATACCATGTATTTGCATACTCAATGTTAGTCCTATCATGTTGTGTCATTCCTTTCTGTATTTTTTGTTTTGATTTATTTCTGAGTTGGTTGGATATTGTCTCCAAGTTGCTGCTTCGAGATGTACTCACCAATGCCGTTTTCCCTATGATTTTTCTTTTTTTTTTTTTTTTATGTTTGAGGGTATCTGTCTGCTTTGTTGAGATTTTGTGCCTGAATGAAAACTTAACTCGAAATAACATTCTTGTGTAATCACGCTTTTTCCCTCAGAACTTTGTGGATGTTAGTCCATTGTATTTTGGCATGGAATATTACTGTAAAATGTGTGACCCTAACTTGACTATTTTCCCACTCAGCAACACCCTGGAACACACTGTAAGTTTGGACAGAATGTGCACTGCCCAGAGTTTCCTGGACTGAGCGGGGAAGAAAGGACATCTTCTTATGATGAGTCAGTGTAAGGAGCTTTTTAAAAATTTTGTCCACCTCAAAGCAAGATACGTGCTCACAGCAGGCCCATCCGCTCCCTGACTCTACCAGCAGAACTAGAGGTTTCTGTTTTTATTTTGAAGTTCAGTGATTTTTTTTTTGCCTTTGCTATTTTATGTATTGAATCAGTAATGATTTCTTTTGATCCTGAGTTTGAATATTTAGGTTGCTTTATCATTTTATTTCTTATCTCTTCTTTACTTATCTTCTTATTATGACTATGTTTTTATCTATCATGAGCTATTTTTGATGAATTTCATTCAGATTCTTGCTTTATTCCTATAATATGCTATTCTTTTTTGCATGCTTTCATATATTTCTTTGATTTGTTTTCCTTTTTTTACATTTGATTCTTTTTCTATAGTGTACTTACATAACTTCCATACCATAGATTTCATTTTCCCAAGCTTTAAGCAACTCTTTCCAGACCATCTGCCTGTTGTTATAATAGTGATTCCCTACACATGGTTCATTTTACCATTTCAGTTGGTGTGAGTGTATTCTGTAGGCTGAAGGGAAGTAAACTCTGAAAATATCAGATTTGTTCTCTCCCCTGGAATGATTCCTTCTACTTCAGGGTTCATTCTGTCTAGCCATTTTGTATTAATATAAAATGCCCAAGGGATGTCCATGGGTTTTCCATTTTGGGGGACCATTTTCCAATTCAGCATGTGCTCATGAGGCCTTTAATTCAGCCAGAGGGATTTACCAAAATCTACCCTTGTGTTTCCTAACCATCTTTATTTTTATTTTTTATTTTTTTTAACCTGTCACTATTTATTATTTCACCACTATTACTGATAAGCCTGAACTGATGGCTTGTCTTCCCTTTGTATTTCTGTAAGGATCACTGGACTCCTATAAAAGGTTTTAAAATACAAAATGTACAGGAAAACACAACCCCAAGTGCTGTAAACATAACCATTCCTGAAATGAATATCCATTTTATAAAATACAAGGTTTCAACCTGAGCCCATCTGAGCATTAAGGATGACCATCTCATCTGTTACAAGTATCAAAAACAGGCTTAGTAGCTGGGCCCAGCTACCTTGCCGCCCCTGGGTAGGGGTGGGTTGCACACCAGGCAGCAGCACCACATATGAACCTGAAGACATCTTGTTCCTTTTAAAGTTGTTTTCAGCCGTATTTCTCTACATCTCCAGTAAGCTGAAGGCTGCTCACCCCATTCCTCAACCCAAGATCTAGCAGGGGTTGGGGAGAGGGGGTGGGTGCTGTCACATGCCCAGTTGCTCAGTGCTGACACTAGAAATCAATTTGCATAGTCCAATCCTAGCCATCTTTAATTCATCTTTCTCTCTCTCTCTCTGTCTCTCTCTCTCTTTTTCTCTCTCTCACTCTCTATCTTAAGGGCAGCTACTCAGGTGTTCTCTTCAGATTTGGGTACAGCTTTGTAAATGCTCATATGTTTTTGGTTTATTTTTCTTTTTAATTTTGCACTTTAAATGACTTTTAATGGGTGAGAATGTGGTTACAAACTTTTCTCCATAATCTTCTAATAATTTTCTAGGCCAGGAGTTTTTTCAATAAAAAGCATTATGTATGCTTTTCTGTTGTTGTTTTGTTTTGTGTGGTTTTACTATTTTCAATTTCATTAGCTATTTATGGAGAAAAAAACTATTATATTGCTTTATTCCAACATCCTTTCTGGGAAAGGAATAGCTTGCTATATCCTAACCATATACAACATTTATTCCTCACAATGGTCCTACTATATCAGTATTATTATTATTAATCAAACAAATATGAGAGTTAAGGATTTTAAATTTACCTAAGCTAAAAGACATAAAGGGAGAATATGAAAACTGAGTTCTATTTTATTCTAAATTTGAGATTGTAACCACTAAAATAAGAAAATATCCTTGGGAAAAAATTAATTTGAATATGCAATGTTTATAGTGTACACATAAAAAATTTCTAGAAGATGTGATAAAGTTGTTTAGTCCCTCAAGTAATCATATGTAATGTTAATTAAAATACTGTTTCTAGTAGCAGTAGTAATATGCTATATATTTTAAAAAGTGATTCTTTGTGGCAGAAACTGAACTTTTTATATGAATTGTTTTTTATTTTGAGTCCGATCTATAACTAAAATAATGATCTTTCCATAGTCATAATGCAGTCAATTTAGTGCATACTATAGACTATGTAATTTCAGCATGGGCAAAGAAACAGATTAAATCTGAGATACAAAATTCCATGATAGAGTAAAATATTTCTTAATTTTTCCTAAATTTCTGTAAAGGTAGTTTGAAATAATTATTTTCTGCAATAGCAAGAGCAAAATCTTCATATTCCATACCAGCTTCTTCATCCTCTATAGCATGTCCAAATTAAAATTTTATTTATCTTGGCTCTTGTTTGCTGAGAAAAGAATAAATAGATAGGTTTGCAATAGATATTCACTGGCTAAATAACTATAATGCGTAAATCACATAAAACTAATCTTTTTAGTTATTGTGATTTTGCTTTCCCAACATTTAAACCTAATCATTTTATAAAAATTCCAATATTTCAAATGGGATTCAAAAAAATTCTACCTTTTCCTGCTAATCATATGAGTGAGACTTTATAAATTAGTGAAAAGTTCATGATCTTATGTGAAATTAATAATAGACATTAAAAATACACTAACCGAGGAACTAAACCTGAAAACTGTGTTTTTAGTTATATAACAAAATATCCAGATGCATGGAATTAATGATTAGGATGATTGTGTTGGTGGTGGTTATAGTTTTCTTAGTTTTACTTTTTGAAAAGACACCACACTAAATTAATGTTTGATATGATATAACAGTTTATCTAAAAATTCAAATCATAGGTATTTATGTGATTCTCATGGAAATAATATCATTATTCAGTTAGAATAAAAAGTATTAAGGATTAAATATGCTAATGGGTGGAACAATTCGATCTATAATTGTAGATACAGGGTATGAGGCACAGCTCTTAATTAAAGTATTTCAGTTCTGACTGAAACATCTCATTTAGTTAAAGCTAAAAATGCCTTAAAGTGAAAGTTTCTCATGAATGCATATTAAAATATGTAGAATGAAGACCAACATGTTACACAGTGTTTTATAAGATAGCTTTTTTTACCCAGATATAAAGACATATATACCATGGTTTACAAAGCCACTTGTAAGTCCCTATAATAAGTTCAGTAAGCTTGTGCTTCAACACACACACGTGTGTGTGTGTGTGTGTGTGTGTGTGTGTTCTAGGAGTGAGAAATGTGCCTCAACTAGGTCCTTTTTGTCTCCCTGGGTCTAGCTCCATAGTCCATTGTTCTCCCGGGTTCTTAGGTTCACTCTTTGAGATGTCCTTTCTTTCCCATCTTCTTCAACGTTGGCAGTTGAGTAGATATCTCAGTCTGTGCCTTGTCCAGGGAAATCTGGGAGCCCAAAGCTCCTTTTATATTTTGAGTAAATTCAGGCGTTTTGAAATCCATCCTCGTCGCACTTGGACCTGCTAACTTCCATAAAAAATAAAAATAAAAATAAACAAATGAAAAACTCTGCTGAATTCTTTGTATCTGATTTAAGTTCAATTCATTTGGAAAAAAAGCAAAAACTCACAATAATTTTCCTAGCTTCTCTCTCTAGTCTTGATCTTTGCTCTTTTGGGCATGCCAAACCACCAGAGGACATTCCTTTCAAGTCTTTTGTTTTCTCAAAGTGTCTAGTAGGTACTGCCTAAAATCCGTCTGAGATCTCAGCGCAAGTTCTTACTGCAGTGCCATTGATTTGATCTGTGCCCCAGCTATATGTAATTTTGAGAGTCTGCTGACTGGAAAGAGGTAGAAGATAAGAAACAAGACCTATTAACTTTCATGACAACCAGTTCAGCTTTTACTTTTCTAAACATTATCATATACAGCTGGGAGCAAATAGATGACACTTTCATTATTTTACATGGAGATATCATTAGCCAATCTTAAAGTTCATTAGGTATATTTTCTACCATCCAAGTTACTGAAGATGACAGTTATTTCACCACCACTTAACATGGCTCACCATTTTTAAGCCTCCAATTATAATTTATTTAACATTTTTCCTCAATATTATCCAACTATTTGCTCACAGTTTTTCCTGTATTCCAAACTCCTGCCACCCAGCCCACATGGCAGTGCTACATATTTTAGGTTTTTGTTATATCAGTACCTCAGTCCTC
>JAQZBX010020074.1:0-33293 GCA_029593785.1 Cabassous unicinctus
AGAAAGAATTGTTAAATATAAAGCGGCCTGGGCTTGCTGGGTTAAAAAATAAAATGGTTTCTCATCCCCTGCCTCACCAGATTGCAAAAGATTAAGTAATAGCTTTTGGCAAAGATCAGATCTAGGGCATTCTCAGAAGAACAAGGTCTAAAGATAAAGCCAAGGATGTAACTGTAAAACTCCTTGTTAAGACCTCAGAGAATTTTAAAGGATGACTTGCAGACCCTTTCAAACAGACAAAAGGCCTTCTAAGATCACTGTCACCAAGAGGAGCAGGGAAAGAGGCATGCCCAAATTACAGATGCATGAGAAAAATAAATGTTGTCTCAATCCATTAAGTTTGGGATGATTTGTACTATGGTGACAGAGAACTAGAATAGCCATCAATAATTATATTTATTAGTATAACTGAGAGAAGTTCTTAAATAATGGTTCATGCAAAAAAAAAATAAGGGCATTGCATTAATGCTAAGCACGCTGGTAATAATTATATATTGTAATTTTATGCATACTTTTCTGTCTTCCTTAGTGCTTTAGTTTCCTGGCTACTAGAACAAATACCATACAATGGGTTGGCTTAAAATCTTGTAAGAAAACATAAGGACAAATCTTCATAACGTAGGATTTGGCTATGGATTTTTAGATATGACATGAAAAGCAGGAGCAACAAAAGAAACAATGGATAAATCTTACTTCATCAAAGTTAAACATTTTAATGTATCTAAGGGCATTATCAAGAAAGTATCAAGCAAACGACAGGATGAGAAAAAATAGTTGAAAACCGTAAATTGGATAAGACCTTATGTTTTAGTTTCCTAGCTACTAAAACAAATACCAAACCCCATGTTGATGTAAACAATGGGAATTCATTGGCTCATCGTTTTGAGGCTAGGAGAAGTCTAAAATTGAGGAAGACATCAGCAAGGCAATGCTTTCTACTAAAAAGTATGGCATGCTTGTGCTGACATCTGAGGATCCTTGCTCCTTGGCTTTTCTGCCACATGGCAATGCACATGGCAGCATCTTCTCCTTTGTCTTCTGGGTTCCATTGATTTCCAGCATCTTATTCTTCTCATGGTATTCTTTGCTTATAAGGACTTCAGCTATATTGGATTAAGTCCCACCCTCATTCAGTTTGGGCACATCTTACTTAAAAAAATCTTCAAAAGTCATATTTACAAATGGGTTCACACTCACAGGACCAGGAGTTGGGACCTGAACATGCCTTTTGTGGAGGACATGATTCAATCCCCAAACACGTGGTAAAAGGTTAGTTCCCTGAGGGCAGAGCATGGGTCATATTTATCACTGATACCCTGGTACCAAGCACAGTTCTCAGAACTTTGCAGCTACTAGACCCAAGATGTCCTTGTTCTCAGAGAGCTTACCTTCTACTGTGAGAGAAAGAATATAAATTAATAAATAAATGATATAGTGCCACATAGTGCTAAATGCCTTGAAGATAAAGACTGATTGCAATAGCAGCACTTGTTCTTCAAATGGTCTTCACTAAAGCTCAAGTTTTAAAACAATGCATGAATAATGAAGGCTCTTTGACAGTTCTAATTCTACCCCTTGACCAAAGGCGACAGTTATATAGCAGGTATCACTGAGCTCCAGCTCCAGGGAGTTCATGTTCTGCAGAGGATAAGGAGGGACCTCCTCCTGCCTCAGCAAATGCCTCCTCTTCCAATGGCCAGTGCGGATTAATCAGAGCTCTAGCTACACTGAAGTTTATTCCTCAGAATCTTTCCAACTCACGATGGACATGATGAACTAGGAATCATGAGGGATCTAAAACAGAAAAGGCATAGCCTGGACTAGATGTTTTGGCAAAAGGAACCAGTCCTTTAGGCACTGAGTAGTCAGAGATGCTATTCTAGAACTCTAAGCACACAACAGTGTTTACTAATCTTGTGCATACAGTGTGCAAGCAGAAAAAGTAAGAGCAGGAGTAATGGCCTCAAATGCAGCCTGTCTCTTCAAAGAGCAAAGAGAGGTTTTAATCTGATGAAGGAGTCAAAAGAGTAATGTAGTTGTTGCAAGGGTTTAACTAAGTCTTAGAGTTTATTAGTAGATTAGTCTTCAAAAAATTTGACTAAGAAGAATATACAAATGGAATATTATTCTACCATAAAAAGGAATAAAGTCCTGATACAAGAGATAGCAGGGATGAGCCTTGAAGATATCATATTGAGTGAAATAAGCCAGACACAAAAGAAAAAATACTGTATCTCACTGATTTGAAACAATTAAAATAAGTAAACTCACAGAGTCAGAATCTAGCATATAGTTTACCAGGGGACGGGGTGTGGGGGATAGGGAATGGGAAGTTAAGGATTAAAATGTATAGGGTTCCTATTTGGAGTGGTGCAAATGTTTTGGTAAGGGATTGTGATGACAGTAGCACAACACTGTGAATGCAATTAACAGTAGTGAAATATATATTGGGATGTGATAAGGAGGGATGTTAGAGCAAAATTTTTTAAAAAATACTTGGAAGTACACTATACAAACAGTAAGCCTAAGTTAAACCATGGACTTTAATTAATAGTACAGTTATAAAAATGTGCTATCACCAATTTTAAAAAATGTTCCACACCAATGCAAGATATTGGTGGTGAGTTGGTATATTGGTTTCCTGTATTTTGTGCATGATTGTTCTGTAAATCCACAGTTTGTCTAATAAAGAAAAAAAAAAGAGAACCATATATGAATTTTTTTTTCTGAGCAATCCTAGGACCAATAACTGAAAATTGTATTCAGGTGAGATTTTTGACAAACAAAACAAACTTTCTAGTAATTAGGGCCATCCCAATATGAAATGGGTTGCCAAATGTAAAAGGAAGTTTTATATCACAAGATGTATTCAAATCCAAGCTAGAAGATATGTTAACAGATCTGTGTCATCTTCAAATTCTCCTTCCACACCTCTTCTTATATTTAGTAATTTACCAAGTCTTAATATTTCTTTACAAGGGTCTCTCATTAATCCATGTGATTCTTTCTATTCGCATACTGGCCATTTTTGACCAGGCCTTCCTCCACCTTACTCAACAACTTATATCATGATTGGTCTCCTTGCCTCTGGTTTCTCACATTTGAATGTTTTCAAATTAATATTCCTATGTAGTACTTTGCCCTTGAAACCCTTCTGCTTAAAATTATCAACGGCTTTCTCTTATACCCATAGGGTAGTATTCAAACTTCTTCACCCTTTGGCCATCACAACATTTTCAAACAGAATCTTCCACACTCTCCTCCATGAACACTGTGATCAAAATAAATGAAGCAATGAATTGTTCCCAAACATTTTATACATATTCTTCCTTCATCTTTATGTCTTTAGACCAGTTTGAGTTTTCCAAAAATCACCTCTTTATCTCTATAGTTCTTTATCCACCACAAATTCAGATCTTAGGATATGTGATTTTTGTCTGGTTACTTATTTTTTATGTGCTCACTTTAGATGGCGTTTCTTTTCCTATATAGAATAGTGATTCTTGCCCCTTGTGGTGGATTGAATTATGTATCCCATATAGACATGTTCTGGGTCTTGATCTGCATTCCTGTGGGTGTGAACCCATTGTAAGCAGGATCTCTTGAAGATGTTATTTTAGTTAAGGTTTTGCCCAAGTGAATGAGGTTGGGTCTTAATACAGATTACTGGAGTCGTTTTTAAGCAGAAGAAATTCAGCCACAGTCAGAAAAAGTCATGGGGAGAAGAAGCCAGAAGTCAAGGAATTGGAAAAGAACAGAGAAGCTATCTCCATGAATAGGAATCCAAGTAATCCAAGGATTGCTGGGCAGCCTGAATCTATCTAACACCCTCTCGTACCGCCCCCTCATTCCCCCCTCTGCCAAGGAAGCAAACCTTCTAGTTTCCAAAACCATGAAACAATAAATTCCTGTTGTTAAACCAAACCATTGTGTTGTATTTGTCATAGCAGCCAGCAAACTAGGACAGTCCTGTAGTTGAAATGGAGATTCCTGGTTCAGCAAAGGAAATGGAGGTTCTTGGTCCCACATTATTTTGTGTTCCCTATGTCTGGCATGGTACTCTTTGCCTAGAAGCTACATAATAAATATTTGTAGATAACAACACAGTGTCTTCCAAAAGAGAGAGCACTAAATTAAAAATAATTTTTGCAGAGTTCTGTCTTTTCCTCACCCTCAGGGAAAACTTTATTACATAAGGAAATTAAAAATTTGAATCTTCCCCTCCCTTATTTTCCCAGCTCTAACACTCAGTTGCATGACTATGGGCAATTAGTTTAGCCTTTTCATACCTCTGTTTTCTCATTTGTAGAACAGAAATAATAATATGTAACTTGTTGGGATCTTGCAAAGCACAATTAATGTTTGTAATGTGCTTTTTTTTAACAACTTCAATGTCATAGAATTGTAAAATAGCCTTAATTTAAAATTTAAAATATGTATGCATAATGATTCATTTAATAAACATGGAAATAATGGCTTATATGAATTTACATGTGTGAATCTGGTTTGCAATATTAACAATTTGTTTTAACTTGGAAATAGACATTGCTCATTTCTGAAAGTTTGCATTTACATTTTGACATCTCCTCCTACCAGTGAATGCTTGTGTGATCCATGTGGGTCACTAGTCTTCAACTCTGGCTGCACATTAGTTTGTGTTTTAGAAATATACTGATGGTGAGTTTTATAACATAGCAATGACAAGACTTCAACAGACAAATTAAACAAACTCTCTGTAGCGGGGGAGCCCAAAAGTGGGTATTTTTAAAAAGCTTCTCAGGTGATTCTAATAAACAGTCAAGTTTGAAATGACTAATGTATATCTGGATGTGGATGTACATCATCATAAGACCTGCTTAATTCTTGCCTTTAATGAGCTTCAGTTGATGAAAATGTTCATTTATAATTTATTTAAATGTATTTTGATTAACATTTTGAACTGCATGGTAAGTTTGAACTAAAATATCTCAAAATTCCCTTTTGACCATAATATCCAATGAATCTTTGATATCCTTTCTGAATTTTCAGATGGAATTACTTATACATGTTAGCAATACTCAGCTGTTGCTTACTGAAGGAGGAGTTATGTTCAATCTTACCTCCATGTAACTATATTTGTCTACTTGTACACAGACATATGCTAAACCAGTATTATGTATGTAAAACCATATGGCACAAGACAAATAATAAAACTCACAACTTTATTGGCTTTATATGAGAAATAACAGCTTCTAAATTACCTTCCCCATTTTTAAAGACAAGTTGATTTTCAATGGCCATCAAGCTAATTGCTATGTGTTTCTCTATTAATATATGATAAATAATGCATTTAATTATAAAATTAGACTTTGAAAGTATAATTGGGCAGGTAAGTCTTGTTCTAAATAATTATGTTTGCGTCAGAAATTATTATTTCCTTTATTTTTGAGTCTGGCATTCTTTTTTTGAATAGATCTTTGAAAGTTGGCTTTAGGCTTTATGCTTACAGGCACATGAGCAGGGAGATGTGTGTGTAAACAAAATAGACCTTTGGAAGTCTGTGACTTTTTCCAATTAATGTATTTTAAGAAGTCTTTTCAAAATCTTTGATGTAAAAAGGGGTCAAGAACTCAAGTAGAATATGGCCATGTCCAAGTCAGCTACTTGCTTTTCAAATTACATTTCAAAAGTGGATAAAAATTTGAATTTTGATTATGAAAAATGAGGCTCTTGTTCATCCTGGAGTAAGTACATTCATTTTGTCTGCTTCAGTTAGAAATAAAATACCCTTTTTGCTTCTAAGACAGAAAAACTTAGCTTTCTACTTTTGAGGGCACAATATTATGTATTTTCTTTAGTATTTTTTCTTAATAGGTGATTTAAAAATTTAAAGTTTCTATCCTGAAGTGTACAGTATCTTAAAGGTATACTTTCTGAATGATCACAGATCATGTTCGTATTTCCTAATTATTCATCATGACATTTAAAACCAATCCACTTGCTTTGACATGGATAGCATTATATTATGATGTTTAGATTTGCTAGAGAAGACATTTTTCTCCCTTTGTTACATTCTGTTAACAACCTGTCCAGTACAGCATAATTTTTGCTTTGATACCAATTAGGCAAATTGCAATGCACCTATAATCCAATTGCTGATGAATGATGTGAAACCATAGTTTATCATAATACAGTGATATAAAACACACCAGCAGAGAAAAAAAAATGGACTGCAATGGTATAGATAATATTTGCTGGACTATTTAGATGATTAATGCTCTTATAATGTTTGCATTCTTGTTGTTCTAAATCATGTGTATGTTTTTAGCTTTCTTTCTGAACAAAACATCCATGATGCAGTAAAATAGAAAGTATAAAATCTCAAAGAAAAATTAGGCCAGACCAATAAAACCATACATGTGCACAGATATTGCCTATATAACAAGCATATTACTCCATATATTTTAATTCTAACTTATTTTAGATGTAAAGACATTGTTTGAAGTGGTGCAACATCGCTATTTTATTTATTTGGAATTACAGAAACCCACTTCATATTTTCCTTCACTAAAATAAATGGGCTTATTTCAAACACAACCTGTAATAGTGTTTTCTTATGAAGCCAGTGAAAAACTCCATTATGTATTAATAACTCTGTGTCCTTAATAACCATCTATTCACACCTTCTTAATTGCATTTTATTATTAAAAATCAGAAAGGAAGATTTTGAAACAATGCTAAGTAGAGTTTGATTCATAAAGACATAGTCATGAGCTAACTTTTTGTCACTCTTTACTCCTGATTAGCACAAAGCAGAATGCTGCCAACTGTGTGTTTTGTCCCGACATTCGTGATTTTGTGTGTGTGTGTGTGTGTGTGTGTGTGTGTGATTTAGCATTCTTGGGATGTTATCTTAAGCTACAGATTTTTCTCTATGACAATTACATATAGATAATTTACTGTCAGGCATTAATAATGGGTGAAGGTTTTAGGGCATTTTAATGCTCCTCTTCTAGGCTGTTGAATTTACATCTTTTTTATTGTATTTCTTGTAATTTTGTGCTGTCCATCTATCACCTTGCAGGCACTTCTTGAATTCCATGTTGTGCAAAGCCATTTTGCATCTGAGTGTCATGAAATTTTGCAGAACTGAACTGGTGATATGTTTATGTGCTAAAGCAGGTATTTTTAAAAATGATCTCAACTACAGCAAATGTCATATATATTTGCTAGTGTCAAATGGTATCAATAGCACTGTATGTTTAAAGATGGAAAAACTGGTCTGGATTTTTTAGTATCTTTTCTCCACTTCTTCTTTCTTGTGATTCTTGCTGATTTTTTATAATCTTCAATCAAGAAGTCTGTTTAGAGTGAGAATGTAAATCCCTTTCCAAATGCCACTCTGAGTGGAGACTAGAGTTGTTCCCTAGAAAGTAAGCTTTACCCACTTCAAGCCAAAGAAATGACAGTTATGGAAAAGGCAGACTGGAAACGACATAGATTTGGCTATATTTCATCCCCACAAATGCAGTGCTTCATAAATATGGAGGACTGACAATGTCGACAAGCTCCTCAATGTTAAATGATGCTACATAGCTTTGCCCCACTGGGGAACAATAGCAGTGGGAACAATCTGGCATTGAGCAACCGGAAATGGAGTGTTTCTTTATGAGCAAAGGCACTGACAATGATTCAAAAAGGCGGAGATGCAAACTGTGCCAGATTCTTCAGAGCTCAACTAAAGCTATACCTCCCAGGATAATATTTCCCTGTGTGCTACATGGAATGGTCTCTTGGTCAGTTGAGTCAAGCCTCAAGCACATCTATGATCACTTCCTTTCAATAGAGAGTACTTGAATGTTAGTATTAGGGACATAACCCAGAAATAACCCAGAGTTACAAAGTCTTGGTATGTTCAAGATGTAACCCTGGCAAATCAGCATTAGAACCCAGGCTTGCTTAACTCAAGAAATATTTTTTAAAATGTAGTCCAATCATACAAAGCTGTAAACACTCAAGGATTCCTTTATGTGATATGTACTTATGGTAGGATTTTTCTTTGCAAATGGGGGTGTTCATTCCATTTATTTATTTATTTATTATTAGAGAATTTGTGGGTTTACAGAACAATCATGCATAAAACACAGGTTGCCATATACTGCCCTATTGTTACCTTGCATTTATGTGGTACGTTTGTTACAAATGATGAAAGCACATTTTTATAATTTACTATTAACTATAGTACATGGTATAACTTACTGTTCACTGTTTTGTACAGTTCCATAGAGACATTTTTTATTCTAATAACATATATACAGCCTAAAATTTCCACTATTTAACCACATTCAAATATGTAATTCTGTGCTCTTAATTGCTTTCACAATGTTGTGGTACTATCACCACCATCCATTACCAAAAATTTTCCATTGTCCCAAATAGTGGCATTATTTACAATTGCCAAAAGATGTAAGTAACCTAAGTGGCCATCAACCAATGAATATATAAAATATGCTATATGCACACAATGGAATATTATTCATCCCTAAAAAGAAATGAAGTTCTGATGTATGCAACAACATGGATAAACCTTGAAGAAAACATGTTGAATGAAATAAGCCAGACACAAAAGGACAAATAGGAAATGATCTCACTGATATGAAATAATTAGAATAAACAAACTCATAGAGTGAAAATCTAGACTACAGTTTACCAAAGGATGGGGTTAAGGCTTAAAATATATAGAATTTCTATTTGGGATGATGGGAAAGTTTTTGGAATGTATGGTGGTAATAGCACAACATTGAGAATGCAATTAACAGCCCTGAATCATGTATTTGAATGTGGTTAAGAGACATAAGGGAAGGGGGTGTGAGATGAAGACAGAGGAATTGGATCCAGATTATACTGGGATTGAAAGATAGGGAAATAATTTAGATTTTATTTTAACTACCACTAGTAGCCATAGAAGTAATGAAGGGGTAAGGGTACGTGAGGAGATCTGATTAAGTGAACTTTGGCTTTCTGTGTGGACCATGGGTTAAGGAATGGTGTGGGATGGGGGACATTTTGGGAAGCAATAGTGGAAGAAAGGAGACTAGCTAGGAGGAGATAATGGTGATTTAAAACCAGGCGGTGTGCAGGAAATGAAGAGTAAGCTCTGGAATATGATTTGGAGTTCAGTACTATGTCCTGAACTTAATTGGGCTAATTGTTTGGATGTTTAGGTTGAGATCAAGGGAGACCAGAGAAAGCTGTTTTGTTTTGAGCTATATGGTTTTCTATTCTATCAGCAAATAGCTTTTTTGTTCCTCACTGTTTCTGCCACGGCTCATATCTTTGCTCACTTTATTCACTTTTTCTCTTTTTCTTTCTGTACTCAACCCCTTAATGTTCCTGCTGGCATATCCACAAAAGCTATTCGCCAGTGTGTCAGAGGTTCTCCATTATGTTCTTACCTAGCTCTGCATAGGGAATAAATCCATTTATTTTTCTCTAAGGAAACCCACTCTTTTGGAAGGAAAACACTGATTCATTGGGTGAGTTAAAGTTGCAAGGCCATTATCCTAGTAATCAGCATTCTAATCTAAAATACCATTATCCTAGTAATCAGCATTCTAATCTAGGACAGGAATTCAAACCCTTTAGGCATCTCTAGGGGAAAATCAAAGGAAGAACTCAAACCTAGCAAAAAGAGAATGACAGGAAAGGTCATTATTTTCTGCTCAGTATAGTGAATTACAAAGCACATTATAAACATAAAAGGGAAAGAATGAAAAATATAAATGTTATGTATATTTTTTGAAATATATTATGCAATGAATTGATTGTTTTTATTAAACTATAGACTTGGGGTAGGAAATGAAAAGTAACCTGTGCATTCTCTCTCAGGTGGAAAAAATGAGTTTATAGGCAAGCTTTCTGAATAATATTGAGTCTTACACAAGTATCATTATTTTTCAACCACCGAAGCTAATAAAGTAATTTTCATGATTTTGGATCATGGCTGGAACATTGAATGTGTGCAGCAAGAACTGCACTCTTATTCTACATACAATTGAAGTCGTTTTGTTAAAGGAGGCTTTTTGCCTGTAAATTTCACATATATTGTCTAGCTCATTTAAAAGCATCTTCAATATTAGAAGTGAATCAAGAAATTTAATGTTACCTATTTGTACTAAAAATAATTTCTTGTATTTCCATGTAAAGTATTTTTATTCTTAATTCTTTAAAAAGATAGAGACTAGACAGCAAAGACACAAAGCTGAAGTGAAAGAAGATTAGTGATATAAAAATCTCTATATCTGACATTACCCTAGAAGTCAACAGGGAAAATTCATACATCTTTAAAAGATTGTTTCACATGTCAAATTTTAGAAACACATCTAATAGGCCAAGCATGATGTATTTGTACTTTTATGAAATTTGTTTAGTATTGATATGATAATCATTTTATGTTTATATTCCTCTCCCATTTAATAGGTTTTGTTGAAAAAGTTGCATAGGGTATCTGACATATGCCCTTTACTATAGTTTCACTACACTATACTAGAGTTCTTTACTATACTATATATACTATAGTACTGTACTGTTCTCTAATTTGCTCAACCATCTTAGCTCTGAATCCCCAAAGGATACGATAATGTCTTAGATGAAACACCTGTTCTTGAGCCTCATGCTGAAAGGAATCTTGGCAATGATATAGTACTTCTGGGAGTCCCTTTTTAAGCCAGAGGTTAACAATTCATCACACTATTTCAACCTTCCATTGTGCTTTCTTTTTATTTTGTTCTAAAATTTGGACAACATTCTACTTCAGTGATATCTTTATTGAGATCACAGCTTAAATTAAATACCTGAGTTTTTTCTTCCAAAATTATTTGACAAGCCAACTTTTTCATAGCACTAGGAGACTTTCATTATAACTATGTTTCAACATTGGGAATGTCTAAAATACTTAACATTTATCTACTATATTTATATGTTGCAAAGTGAAGAGTCATTTTCAATATTGCCTCAATGTTGAAAATGCTATCTAATTTACTAGTCAGAATTTTTGGAATTATGAGGGTATTTTAAAAATTATTTATGTATTATTTTAGAAGACTCTTATTCCATGATTCCAAGAATGGCATTAAGTGAAAGGTATACTGTGTAATAAGTTTTCATGTAAAATGAAACCCTATCATGTAGTATTAGTTTCCTATGGCTGACGTAGCAAATTAAACTGTTACCAAGCAAGGGCTTGCTGCCCAGTGTGCACAGAGGCCATTACGACGATATTGGGATTTTGAGAAAAGAAAGAGCTTTAGTGCAAGATTGACTTGTATGGAGACAGAAGTCAAGGTTCAAATCTATCTCCCCAATCTGAGCACTAAGGGAGATATTATAGGAATGGGAAGTGACAAGCAGACCAGAAGTGGGGAGGTTTGATTTGGCAATTATAGAGCTGTCCACATGTGGTAGACTGTGGGTATTAGGCCAGATCTTCCTTATTGAAGGACCTTTCCCATTTGATCTGCTTCTGATGTCTCCCCATCCTCCTAATCTTGGTTCCAAGGGAGGTGACCTCTGTTCCTGGTGTCTCAAAGGTAAATAAAGCACAAGAGTCAGTGCATGTTCAGGTTACATGACCTTTAATTGAACAAGCTCAGGAGAAAAGGTTACAGGAACAGAGGACATTCCCCCCCCTGCCCACACACAAAATGGTTTTTGGTCTGCCTATGGTTTCAAAACAACATAAATGTATTCTTGCACAGTTCTAGTGTTCAGAAGTCTGAAATCAAGGTGTTGGTAGAGCCCTGCTCTCTTCCATGCCTCTTCCAACTTCTGGTGTCTGATGGCATTCCTTTGGTGTAGCTGCAGCACACCAATCACTGTCTCAGATTTATATCATTCTCCTTGTGTGTGTGTGTGTGTGTGTGAATGGTATTTGAAGCTGAATGTACCCCATAAAAACATGGTCTTAAATCTAATCCATTTCTTTGAATATAAAACTATTGTAAGTAGGCTCTTTTGATGAGGCTACTTCACTTAAGGTATGATCCACCTAATTCAGGATGGGTCTTAATCCTCCTACTGGAGTCTTTTATACATAGAATGAATACACAGAGAGAGAAAACCATGGTAGCAAGAAGTAAAAGCAATGGAGCCTGTCTGGAAGGGAAGAAAGAGACCAGTAGATGCCACCATGTGCCTTGCCATGTGGTAGAGGATGCAAGGGTCGCTGGCAGCTAGTCTTTGGGCAAAAAAGAAAGCATCACCTTGGTGATGCCTTGATTTGGACTTTTTCTCGGCTTCAGCCATAAATTTATAAATTCCCATTTTTCAGCCAACCCATTTTATGATAATCTGCTTTCAGCAGCCTAGGAAACAAAAACAGCATATGTCCCTCTACCTCTCTCTTATAAGGACACTTGTGAACACATTTAGGACCCACCTAGATAATCTAGAATGATCTCCTCATTTCAAGACCCTTAATTTCACCATAGCTGCAAAAACTTTATTATATAAGATAACATTCCAATATTCAAAATCTCCAGGAATTAGGATGTGGACATATCTTTGGGAGCCATTTCTGGCCTACTATAACCATTAATTGTACCCATCAATTTGGAAAATGTTCCAAATTCCAAACACTTTAAAATGTGATTAAAAGCAGGAACCTCTTAGAATTGATGAACTAGAGTAGCTTAAATCCTTTGTCACTTTTATTCAGAGATATCACTAATTAACCCCTGAGAAACAGGGAAAAAATGAATATTTGACCTATTTATATTTCCTGATTTTTGCTAAGATCAGAATCTTTAGATTAAGCAATGTACTACCTAAAAAAATTTTTTTTTAGAAAAGTTACTATAATTCCACACAATCTGGTGTTAGCTGGAGAAATACTTTCTGCTATTTGAGAAAAGACCACAAGCCTGTCAGAAACCAGGGAGCAATGGTGGCCATGGAATTTAACAGTAGCCTGCCAAGAACTGGTGGACAGGCCATAGAGCTTTTCCTTGGACTAATTATGATAATAATTGCTACTATTTATTAAGTACTTACTTGTGCCAAGTATTCTATGATTCCTTTCACATGCCACCAAGCTCCATCCAATAGTCTCCTATTAGGTTCCTGTTTCTAATTTTGCCTTCCTTTAGCCTATTCTCCACATTGCAACTTCCAATATAATCTTTTAAAATAAAAATAGATGGTGCTACTTTTTGAAAACTTCCAGAAGCTTCCCATACCCTTAGAATAAAAATCTAAACTGCCTACAGTGGTTTTCAAGGGTTTCTGTGATCTGCCCCATATCTATCTGACCCCATTCTGTACCTCACTTTCCCTTTCTCAACTGATTGCTGAGATTCTAGTTCAGCGCTGGGACAGTTAAGACCCCTTGCTTTTGTGCTTTCTGCCTGTAAAAATCTTTCCCTTGGCTCTTTGGGTGCTTGTTTACTTCTCACCCTTCGTGCTTCAACTCGACTGACACATCCTAAAGAATAACAAGTTCAGTCTGTCTCTCCGTGAAGTCAGAGATTTTGTCATTCTTGTTCTCCACTGGATCCTTCCCTGACCTATGCTTAGCACATGGGAGGCCCCCAGCTATTTACAGAGCAGGAGGTGTTTGGAGTTCAGGCTGGGTTCAAATTCCAATGGAATAACAAAGTTGTAAACTACATGCATTTGAGAAAGTTCTTTAACTGGCCTTTTCCTCAGTGTCCTCATCTGTGAACTTGTTCTGATAATAATAACTTCTATCCATATGTTTGTAAGGATTAGATGTGCTAATTCACATAAAATATTTAAAACACTCTCTGCCTGGCATACACTAGGTGATCATTAAATGTTAGCTGCATTTATTTGTTGAATAAATTTTTTCTAAGCCATTGGTTCTGAGGGTTTGGTTCCCAGACTATGTAGCATCATCATCACATGGGAATTTCTTAAAATTGAAAATTCTTGGGCCCCACTCCAGATCTACTGAATCAGAAATTCTGAGGTTGAGGCCCAGCAAGCTGTGTTTTAACAAACCCTGTGGATGATTCTGATGCCAGTCAAACTGTGCTTTAATTCATACACTTCTCAAAAGATTGTTGTTAGAATTTAACAGAAAAATCTATAAAAGGCCCTTAGCATGGTGCATGGTAAATGATACATTTTCAATTAAATATAGCTGTTATTCTTATAACATATTAGATTTTTAAAAAAATTTCTAATTTAGAGAATTAGCAGTTCAATGACAGGGACTCTGCCTATCCTTTTAACTGTTAAATCCTCAGTTTCCTGAAGGTTGTCTAGTATGTGGTAGGTGAGAAGGTGATTAAATGATAAAGGGATGCCAGATAAGATGCTGCCCAAGGGCAAGATATAAAAAGCTTGTTTCTTTGAGTGTCTCAGCAAAAACTGTCTTAATTTTTCTTATTCAGTTCTGCAGAGTAGGTGGGCCAATTTGTATGAGATTCCTTGAATACTCTTAAAAGCGAATAAACTCCAATTCAGGGAGGATTAGGGCTACCCAAAGTAAGGTCAAGTGGCAGGAAAGGGGGAATCTAGGCCACTGACCAATTCTTAATGAAAAGGTCTGAGTGTTTATGTCCTGATTTGTGGTGGGTGTTTGAAGCTTTTCTGGACCCAGTTACCCCAGCACATTGTGTAAGCTTTGGAAAACAGTGGTTGCATTAATTAGGAGAGTTACAACTTCAGACCCAAGATTGAGGCTCCCAAATAGCCAGGACCAAGGATAGGGAGAAAGGGTCCTCAAGAAAGATTGACTGGGAAGCCTAGGGAGGTAATACTAATATGCCCAAAGACACATAAATTGTATGGAGCCCACATTGAAGCTCAAGTTTTTCATATTCTAAAACCCATGCTCTTTCTAAAATATCATATTATTATTCACACAAGGAAGATGGAAAGACAAAAGATATAACTCTTGGTTATGGTTTATAAGTACTATGCTTGTTGAAAAGATCTATGGCAAAGAGTAGATAATTTCAGATGAGTATTTGATGTCTAATGTCAGAAACTTGAACCTTTCCTAGGCAGGGTTAGAGCATCTTGCACAGAGCAGGCAGCCTGGACCCCAGGCAGGCCACCTGGGATGTGTAAATTGCAAGTCAGGGTTAAACATCCCTTGCTTTTACACAGAACATCCTGACCTCTGCCAGTATGGGTAACTGGTTTTTTCCTTGGCTTCAGCTGGCTCTTTCACTCGTCTTATCCTTTCCTTGAATAGATGTCAGGAATATGGTCCAATCAGATTATAGGCCCCACTTAGCATTCTTGCTGGCATCCAGTTCAACCAACCCATGGTAGAATTTTAACAATGCAGAACTGCATTTTCATTTGTTTATAGTAAGCAGTTTCTTCATTTGAGATATTCCAATATGCAAATTCTATTAATGATTGAATTTTAAAGCCCCAGCATGGCCTTGCAGGGCTATGTCAGGAACCAGATTTAATTGACCCTTAGCAATGAATTTACCCTGAAAGGTGAGAAATAGTGGCACCTGGAGTCAGGAGAATTGGGGGCACTGGAACTGTGGGTGACAGTTGAGTTGGAGGTCTATGAGAATATAAGTAATTTCAACCCAAATGTCTTAATAATTGCAACTTGTGCTGGTCTCCTGAGCTGGGAAAACCCTAAATTTTTCCTCTACAATGAGTGGTCTCGGTATCAGTAGCTCAGCATCACCTGGAAGTTTGTTACACATGCAGAATCTCAGGCCCCACTCTGGACTTACTGAATCAGAATCTGCCCTTTTAACAAGAGCATAATGTGGTTTATAGTCACAATAGAGGTTTAGAGGCACTGTTCTAAGTCAGGTTTCTCATTCTTGAGTGCACATGAAAATCACCTGGAGAGCTTATCAAATTCCTATGCTTAGGCACACTCTAGACTAATTAAATTGGAATTTCCAGGTGGTCTCCATACAATGTATTTTTTGAAAAGCATGCCAGGTGACTCCAATATGTGGCCAAGGTTGAGAACCATTTTTCTTGATTATAAAGAATTCCTCCAGTTTTTGTATTATTCATAAAAATCACTGAGTTTCACAATTTATCTGTGACAAGAAAAAAACTTGCCACTTCAGGTCCTTGTTTATTCAAAAGAAAGCATATAAAAAGACTCTAAATATGAAAATTAATTGAAAATATAATTCAGTGAAATGTTGGGTGTAAATGTTCTCCAGAAGTACATTCTTGTGTGTTGGTTGTAACAGAAATATATTTAAAGGTTATTGATGGTCACTGCTATTTTTATACTAACATCACTGAGTTCTTTCCACCTGGAGTTGGCAGCTCTGGGCATTTTCTTGGTCTACAGAATGGACACCAGCTACAAAACATTGCATAAAAATTTACTTACAACCTTTGTAGCTCTTTGAAGGGATACAGCTTTGTGCTCAAATGTCAGATGCAACACCATAAGTGGGGTGCTTTTAAAAATCTCCCCTGCAGGCCTACCTTTCTTTCTACCCAGCAATTGCATTAATAGGTGCTTTTAGAAGGTAGCTGGTCCTCTCAAGATGTTGGCTTCTTTTAAAATTCTTTTAATCAAGATCTGCCTCTAATGCTCTTCATTTACTTTCTTAAGTGACGGTATAACATGAAAGCCACAGGGAGAAAAAAAAAGAACTGTTACAGGGACTGGACCAAATAGAGACTCTGTGCTTCCTCTTTGAAGTGTGACCACCTGTGAAGTCCTATTGATTGTGGGCAGCTAAGCTTCAAAGGGATAAAGTTGCACTTCTCCCTCACCTGGCCACTGAATGTTATAACACTTTTGAGTCAGCAGGGGCTGCTTTCAAGTTAAAATTTGAATTAAAAAGCAAAATTGTAAGTGGCGAATGGCTCATAAGGTAGCTTTTAAAACATAAACATGATTTGAGATCTACTTAGCAGTGTCTTCTCCACCTCCTTCTTTTGCCCTCTTGCCACCCTCAGTATTTCAAAGGTCAGGTTCTTTCAAATTAGTTTCTAAATCAGAATTTAATGAAGTCACTAACATGAAGGTGAATAGTTGATGTATCTAGAGCAATCAGCAAACTGAAAAGTCAAAATAGCTCTCCACCTACGTATATCGACCTTGTAATGAAAAAGAAAAGTCGATGGAAAAGCTAAGCTTTTTTTTCCGTTTCCTTTTCCTTTTCTGTTGACTGCAATAGGAATGGTGATTTATTTATAGATTTAAAAGTAAATTTTGAGAGGTAGTTGCATTTTATGATTCTACATATTTACTAAAGTATATGTGTTCAGACTGTTTATAATGGCATATTATAACCTTAAAGGATTCTCAACTCCTTATGGGGTCTTTTTAGTATGTGAGAGTATCACAAGAGATGAAAGAAAGCTTATTATGAAAAGATTGTTATATTAAAGTTTAGTAGTTGAAAATACTTTGCACTCATTGAGATTAATATATAGTTAAGAATAAAAAAGTACCATCTCACATCTAAAATGATAGCATTTTCCTTAAAATTGGACTATTATGTTAAACATCTTTTAAAATGTAGTATCTATCGATAAAACACCACCCTTTCAAGTTTTCTCTTACATTTTAATCCTTACAAATGACTGCCCTCATGAGATACAGCTTAAAAACTTTTTCCAAACATTTTCCCCTGGATGAATGCAAATGGTTCCACTTGCCCAGAAAATGATTTGGATCTATCTTTGCCACCGAGGATGTGGGGTAACACCAAATTTCAAACTAACTTGGCAGAGCCCAGGTCAACTTTGGGTGAATCCAGAATGATCCTGAAGATCTGGTTCAAACCAGTTGTTAGAAACATCTCAAAATTGTATTCAGATCTATAATCTGATTCCAACATTACTCATAATTCCCATAATTCCTTCTACTTAACCATTAGAAAAGTACACAGCATCACCTGAAATGTTGTGTATGCCACAATTGGTAGTTGCCATTCAGAGTAGGCAATCATTATACTCTTGGATGAGAACATGGGAGAGAAATAGAAATTTGGACAAAGGAAATATTTCACTCACTTTGGGGAGTGGTGTACGTCAGAGAAATAAATTCCAAAGGCTAATAGCAAATATATTATGCAATTTGTGCAATTTGCAATTTTTTATATATTTACCAATAGATACAAAACTTTCAAAGCACTCTTAAATTTTGCACATATTGTGCAAAAAAGGTTAATAAGCTTCTGCACTTTTAGAAAGTGAAGAAACTGTCAATTTTATGCTGTAGAAGTAACATTTCATTTTTGCCAACCCTAGCAACTATGAAATAACGCCCTCCTTTTTTTTTTTTTCTTTTAACATTTTAGAGTTATATGGCAACCACTGGATTTTGCTTAGTCCCTGGTAATAGAAATAATTTCAGCTATGTACTTGCTATGCACAAATAGCATTTCCATAAAAGTTTTGCATTGCTTTTACAACTAGACTTGTTCCTGATTGTGTACGATAAGATAAGTGACCTCTCTTGTCCTTTTTTGATTAAAGAAGATCTTGGCAGAACAGAAACATAAGAATGCCAGCCCTCTGTCAGTATTACATTTCCTTTAATCTATGACCCTTAATATACTGGCTTTTATTTATTCGCAGCACCATATTATGATGAAAGTAGCAGTTGTGAATTGTTTTGCAGCTTGCCACATAGATTGTTTTTTCTTAATCTCTATTGGGTGACTGTTTGCTTTTTTTTTAATGATTCAGATTTTGGATGTTTTCATTGTAAATTGTGTGAAGTAAACCACTGTCAGAGATGCTATTTTAATTATCAGAAAATGTTTCATTAGTTCATGAAGTGATAGAAGATATTGAATTCACATGCTGATTTGATTCTCAAGAGTCAACATCTTGTTTCAAATCTTTAATATATCTATATTCAGTAAAAGGCTGTTTTAGAACAAAAACCTAAGAAAAACTCTGGCAAAGGTGATAGAATTTTCTATCCTCTTGTTCTGAGGTTACAAAAGGATGTTTAATTAATATTTAAGCTGCAAATGATCTTGGAATATTGAGAAATCTCCTTTGGCAAATATGAAAAATTAAGATGCCCCAAGAGCAAAGACTGAAAATTTTAGTTGGAGATGAACATGCATCACCTCCCACATGCCTTTATCTTCTTTAGGCTGAAACTCTTATTGTTGAAAGTCATTGTTGAAAATCATAAAAGCTGTCCACTAGAAAATTCTCTTAAGTGTTGGATATTTAATTAAAAATCTGTAAATGCTAAAGCATAGATAAGTTATAGTTACAGAATAATTCAATTATTTTAGTGATTAAATTAAGAAAACTCATCTTTTTTCCTTTATAATCATATACAGAGAAATATTTTTCTATATTCCTGAGAAGTGAATATAATACACAAAATATTTTTCAATATTATAAATTATTTTCTGCCTTTCTTTCAGCAACACCCGCTTGTCATCTATTATAAAGGGCTGTGTCTAAGCTTAAAAGAGAAGTAGTCATTTTTCTTTAATTATGGCTCCAAAAATATATGATGTTCAGTTGCTGTACATGAGCACCATACATTTTTCATCAGACTTGCAAAAAATGAAAATGATTCAATCTCACATTTTATTGTTATTAATAATTATTGTTTATTATTAATGATTATTTTATAATTTTTTTACCCCAGCAGACAGAAAAGAGTAAAATAAACTAAATTAGCAGTCCTATTTACCTGTCATAGCTTATAGTCAATCATGTTGGACAGATGACAAGGGAGGTTATTTGCATTTTTGCTTCATTCTGTCTTGGAACCTGTTTTAAGGAGAAAATTGTCTCCTTAACTGAGCCTCTTCTTTGAAAAAAGGAGGGTCAGAAAGAAAATCTTTTCCAAATAGTAAGCGCAGGTCACTGTTGTTGGGGTCAGAATAGGCAGGAGTAATAATCAAGAATTGCTTGAAATAATATTCTTACTTGCAGATAATTTCCACTTAAGTAGCATAACAGTATTGTAGCCACCAAACATGGAAACCATGTCTCTTGCTCCAGGCACTGATTTCCAGCCTGGCCTTTGGTTCCACTGAGTGAGTTAGCAATGTTCAGGGAAGACCAAGATGGTTGCCAGCGTTAAACACAGCACAGTGCTCACGAGGCTTATGGAGGATTTGCAATAATTCCATACCCTTCACGTTTGGGAATGCTGGGTGGAGTTAAGAAGTTAAATTTTAAAAAAATGCTGACTGTCCAACTTGTTAAGTAAAATCAATGCATACATTGTTCATCTTTGTTACACATATAATTTTTAGCCTCAGTTATTGGGATACTTTTTATTTACATGTTCAAACAACAAGTATAAAAAGTTATCAATAGTGGATCTCCACTATTTAAAATTTCTGCAATTTGGTTAATTATCTAATGAGCCAAAAATTGGGGGTTGAGGTTTAAATGTAGTACATTTTATTGGATCTTTGCTTCCTTTTTTGTTTTAATCTTTTTATTGTAGGAACAAATATATAGCACAAAATTTCCCATTTTAATCACATTCAGGTGTACGTTTCAGTAGTGCTAATTATCATCACAATATTGTGATACCATCTCTGATACCTACACTTCCTTTTTATATGTATATTTGTCCTTCTTAACTTTAAAATATTTAATGCTTTCTTTGAAATATGAAAATAGAATGGTGATGAAAAACAATATGACCTTTCCTGTTTTTCAGTTCATATTTCTTGAATTCCATTAAAACAATAAAAATATATTAGCACCAATTACCTGGCAAAAGTATTAAGTGCTAGAGATTCAACTCTGAATTAAGACAATCTTGTTACAGACAAGGTTTTATGGAAGTAATTAGCCAAGCATATCTAACTTACTCTAGAGGGTCAAGGAAATCCTCTCAGAGGATATGATGTTTTAGCTGATAATTGAAATATTGACAGGTCTTTGCTGGGCAAAATTGAGAAAGAAGAATATTTCAGGCAGAGGGAACAGTCTACATAAAGTCTAGGAATTAGATAATGTGGTATAGCCTGGAGAAAAGAACTGAAGAAGTCCTGTATGTCAGGATTATAGAGGTAGTTGCAGAAGGGCTCCTGAAGGGAAAAGAGTGATAGACCCTCCAGAAGGGGTTACATTATGGAGGCCTTAAAGACCATGCTTAGCGTTTTTTGCTTTATCATATGAACATTTTAAAGCTATCGAAGTGTTTCAAGGAGGGCTGGGTCCTAAGCACATTGATATATATATATATTTTATGTTAACAAACTGCACAGATAGAATAAAATCTCAAAATTTTAAAGGAAAACACAGAAATCATTCAGAGGACCTGAGACAACAGCTATGGGAACCAGTCATGGCTATCCTCATTTCTCTTACTTCTCCTAGCCCCTAAAATCAATCCTTTTGTCTATTATAACACCACTACTGTTACTATGGCTGCTGCTTCTTTTTGGTCCTTGTCTCTTACAGCTTCTTGTTCGATTCATACACCGAATCGTATAGTCAACAACTCTGGAATACGTTAACGGTGTCTTTTTGCTGCGTGAACAATACCTACCCCTGAGGGACCAGAAACCAAAACCCACCGAGCAGGATGGAAGGAAATCCTTCTCCACCCTCTGACAGCAGGAAATAGCCAGACTGAGTTGAGGCCCCGACTCCCCTCACCCTCCCGTCCAGTCCAACACCTTATATTTCCAGGTCCCCAGGTCTCTCATCATACATATATACATATCAAAGAGTTAGGAATGTTAGAGGTTCCCTATTGCAAGGTTCACAATGTATGATTAACAGACTGTGACATAAAGAAGGGCAACCCCCATCCAGGTACTGGATTGAGCAAACCATAGCCTATGTGCATAAATGTAACCAACCATCTCCTCCCATGAATGAACAATGGAACCACGTGGCAATGGGAGCAGAGTGAGATAAGGACCTCCACCCCCTCCAGACCAAGGCTCTCCCTAGCCCACTACCCCCTTAACCATACAAGGGAAAGACTTCACTTTTATAGCCCCTTATTGGCCCCAGGCTGGACTCAGTCTCTAACCTCCTCTCACTGACTAACATTTCCCCGCCTTTTGAAGAACTGTACAAATTCACAACCACCCCTTCCAGGGGCGGGCTGAAGTTTATTCTTCAGACCCCTTCACTGGGAGAACTCCTCAATAAATTTCCTGCTGGCAATCATTAGTCTCTGCGTTCCAGTGAGTGCCATTTGCCCAACAGACACGCTGAGTTGAGATGTCCATAAAACATCCAAGAAGAGATGCCCAGTGTCAGTCTAGAGAGTTTAAGAGAGAAGAAGTAGAAGAAGATAGGGATTTGAATGTTACTGCCAAATAGGTGGTTATTGGAGTCTTGGGAGTGGGCACTGTTTCTAAAGAACTGTAGGTAGAGTGAGAACAGAAGCAAGTATTGGTGACATTCCTAAGAAATATAAATATTTAAGGAGCAAAATAAAAGGATGAGGGAATAGTGTCAGAGGACCAAAGGGAACAATGTATTTTAGTGAGGAAGTAAATATTTTGCTCCACTCTCATTTGCTCTTGTTTTTTCTTTTTCCATCACCATTCTTGCCTCAACATTTCAGTCTCAAGTGTTTCAGTCATTGTTATCTTCGTAGTTTCCCCCCAAATGCTTGCCTGTAGTAGGTATTCAAGTACTTTTTTGAATGATTTGTTTCCTTGCCTCTAATCTTCCCTCGTCTATCTATTGACTCTTTTGCTGAACAGCTACTACGTATTTGTCCCTTCCCTGACAGGACAACAATATATAGCTTTGTGGCCTTTTGCTAAGATCAAGAGTAAAAGGACAATAGTACGATAAGGCACAATCCTATGAACATTAGAAAACAGTGTGTGCCCTATTATATATGCACTTAAAGTCTTATTGCTCATATTTTTCTTCATTTCCACTCAAATATTTCCCATTGTCTTTCTGCTGATTTTACATCCAGATATATGTCATCATGCTTAATATTAATTTTTCCTTTGCTTAAATCTGAAACAGAATAATGAAGGAGAGAAAACAAAGCAGTGGATGGTTAAACGTGTATAGAAATCTATGCATAGCATAGGACTTAAATAACACCATTTGTTTATATGGTACTTTAGTATAAAGCCATGTGAAATCACATCGTGCATTCCTCACAATATCTATTGGAAATAGGTTAAATATACTGTTACCATTTTTTAAGGAAGAGAACTTTAGCTTTACCAAGACTGTGGATGTTTCAGGATCACACACGAATAAACAAACAGACTTTATTTATATCTTCTGATTACTTATCCATTGCTCTTCATAGTACAAAATTCACAATCTATAAGACCTTATGCTGTTCTCATGCATAGATAAATGTTTAATACATCCCATCATAATAACATAGCAAAGATTTTCTGTGTATAAGTTTAGGTTACTTCTTATCCAACTTTTATTTTCATGTTAGAAAAGAGGAATTGTTAATAGAGTTTCCCAGTGTGATCTAAAAGACCAAAATATTTTGGAAATTGGAAGTGCTAGGATTCATAAAACTACCCTAAACACTTACTGGAAAAATATTAATAATCCTTAATATTGACACACTTTGTGCCTGCTTTTTACCAGTGTATCTAAGCAAAAAGATAAGACGGCAGAAGCTTGAGTGAAGAAAGCATTAACTAACAAGAGTAACAACACAGGGGATCCACTTATGTGTGTGTTTATTTGAGTTTTCAGGATGTTGTGCCTCAGAAGCTCTTTTCTTACCAAATTCTCTCTCTCCTCTTCATAAGCTTCAGAGTCCATGCACTTTTTCATCCACATGACCATCCGATATCCATTTTTCTCCCGGGCCGAGAAAACACTGAAGGATGAAAACACTTTCGATTGACATTGGGAGAGCTAAATAACACCCTGAACAAGCAGTTGTTCAGGGACTTTATTTCTTCCTGGTGTGTAAATGACTGCTCCCATGCTGTTTGGTAGATTGATAGAAAGATGACGGGACAGAGCAGCCTGCTTTCTACCAATCTGTATCAAAGGTGACAAGACCTTCATAACCCTTGAAAGGACATTTCTATTTATTCCTTCTCTTCCCTTTTTTATTAAGCTGTTTAAATATTAGTGAAGAAAAATGTTAGAAATATTTAGTGAGACAAAAAAGAAACAATCTCAAAACTTTCACATTTTGTTTAGTATAAACAGTCTGAAATATTCAGCTCGTGGTAGGGAGAAAATAAAGTGCATTAGTCCTACAAAACATATCCAGGTGGAGAGCATTTGGCCTAATTGGACCAGGACAAATAGTGTTCATTTTTATTTTCCAGGTAACTTCTGTAGAGCAGCACATGGAATCAAACAAATGCTTATAAAATTTAACATTTTCAATCTTATTTACCCAATATTGAATAATGATGCAAAAGAAAATCTTAAGAAGAATAACACAACACTTGAGTTCATGTCAAGTTTGTCATTAAATCTTTTTAATTATTATTTTTTAAAATGTAAAGTGAAAACCCCTGCAACTTGTAAGGTCCCAGGTTTTTGATGTTTTGTTTGTAGTTTCTTATAAGATGGGTCCAGTTGAAAAACATAACTGGAACTGTTCAAGAAAGGTATGGTGGATTTTACTTTACTCTTTAATTTAAAACCATATAAAGATGATTCCTTCTTACTGAGAATCAGAGTAAAGTGAGTGCTGAATATTTCTTTCAGTTCAATATTAGAATCATTCCAGGAAACAACAAAAAAAGACAAATCAATAGACCAAAATGGTACAAATGATTTTCCCTTGACTAACAGGCAATATGTAAAATGTCTGGATTCTGACAGACTCTCAAGTTATTAAAGGGATTTTATGTCAAACAGTTTACATTTTATATCAGTTGGATAGCAGTACAAAATTCAAAGGTGTAGTCAGTAAAGGAATATCAAATGTAATACAATCTAACTTTCAAACTTCTGATTCTGATATTAATATTAACAGTCTTTCTGAGAGTACATTGTTTGCTTTTTAAAAATTTACAAAGGGAAAGCAAATATTGGAGTAAACTTTAGCCTTATAAATACATCTTATACTGTTCTAATAACATTTATGAAAAAGCTATTTTCTAAAATTATCTTTGTGGAATCAACTTAGATTCAGTACGCTTTTTACAACCTTCCCCCTCAAAAGAGAGTGCAACAGTACACCAGCTTCATTTTTCATATATAGCCAAGTGTCTGAAAAAAAAAGAGTAAATACATTTGAATAAATGTACTAAAATTGTAGAGAATATTGACTACAGTTTGGAATCTGCTGAAATGAAATTCAGCAATTAGTTTGATTGTAACATTTTAATTGTTTACCTTTTAAGAAATCTAAAATGAAGATTCAGTACAAATATTGACAACACTTTCTCTGCTGTGTTAGGCTGAAGACTGTGTATTGAGGTTTGATGGAATAGAGCTGAGAGGGGTGGACATTTATAACAACGATAGCTGGCCTTTAACCTTCCTCCGTTTTTGTGTTACTGAGGTGCAATGGCAGGCTTTTTTTCTTAGTAGTAAAAGCAACCAAAAAATCCCCCACATATTGTTTTTAGAACTTCCAAGCTGTACAAAGGAACACAACCTTTTTGTCCAACTCAACTAACTGGAACCATTAGAGGTTATTTATATGTTTGGACACTAAATGAGAATTTTTCTCTTTCTCTCTGTTTGTTTTTTAGTCCCTTTAATTGTTTCTTTATTCCTTTATCCTTTTTGCTTGTCTTCTTTTACCATCTCTCCTTCCCCCTTCCGACCCTCTCCTCTTCTTTCTACTTTGCCTCTGACTCCTCTTCTGTCTTTCTCATTCTTTCTCAATTCACATTACTTAAAACTTAGATGTGGATATCAGAAGACTACCAGAGTGATGGCCCTTACATGTTTTCTGAATCTGAAGTTTCCAGGTTAATTAGAATCCATGCAAAATGCAAGTGTATGAGCTTCTTGGTGGAGTTCATTTAGGCACAAATAAAATGGAATATTTAGTTTGTAAAATGTCCAAGTAGTATGGGAAAAGATAGTTCTGATCTTTCATTCTCATATAAGTAATCTCTTTCCCCAAAGATTAGCCTTTCAATATTTCCATATATACCTTTCTTTTTCTAGGAAGTGGGATTTGTCCTTTTATTTGTTTTTACTTCATTAAGATATTTTAGACTCAAATATTTATCATTCAACATTATGGAGTCATCATCAATATTTATTTTACAAAAGACAAGCACAATTTCAGAATAATAAATCTAATTCTGCCAAAACCTCCTTCAGCTGCAAAGCCCAAAATACATTCTTGCACCATGTATTTCTGGTTCTCCATTCCACTGATTTAACGGAGTGTTTGTTTTCATTTATCACTCTCATCTCTGCATCTTTAAAAAATATTTACTTGCATTTATTCCATTATTCTACTCTTTTCCTTCTTCCTTTTTAATAATTGATAAAGATAATATATACTCAATTCAACTCTGAAAAACCTTAATTCCAAAAGTAGCTTCAAGTTTCTTTTTGAAAAAAGATATGGAAAAACATGTATTTGTAGATTATATGATCTGTTTCTATACATGCAATTCAGTGTACCACCAAATAATCCTAACAAAATCTATATAGTTAACCAACTGTCTACTGGCAAAAATTAATCAGGTGAATATTTTTTTTCCCTGAAATTCTCTTCTTTAACCTGGGATATTTTGGTAGATAATTTTCCATGGGTCTTTGGTGTTTCTGCACATCTTGCAAGCAGGGCCACTCACTGTCCACACTTTATTCCAAAATATCTTTTAAAGGACATTTTCAAAGGAAAAATTCATGGATGTTAGAGTTAATATCACCCTCTGAAGCAAGTGATAGTTCTTACAGCCTTGGAAGACAGAGATGATTGACTCACTTTGGAACAAAGGGGAGACATGCCTACTGTCCAGCATAAAATATTCAGGTTCCCTAAGGCCAGGGTTCCTGGGAGTCACTGTGTGTGCAGGTATCATATGACTTGATTCATGTTGCCCTGTGAGAACTGAGGCTCAGGAAACTTGTGCAAATGCTGACACTTTGGCTACTCCAATTGCAATAAACTATCATTTATCTCTGCCTTAGGAGTTTTGTGTCATTGATCTATAAGCATCCATAAAACTTGGCAGGCTAACTGGCCTTCAGAGTTTTTGACAGTTTTTGGCAACACAAATGTTTACATACTTACAGGGACCTGGTTTTCTAAAAGATGACCGATGAGGACCTTGTGGGCATACTGTTGATGAGGAGGAATTGGGGAAATGGTTGCAGGCTGAGTACCAGGAAGTAGATTCAAACACAGATGCCCAAATGCTGGCTTGTTGCTAACTGGAGACTTCTACACCTCTCTGGTAGTCAGCCTCAGGCCTGCCCTTTGTAGCAACTGTTACTAAGATTTGTTCAAGGGATGGAGAGAAATGTTTAGTACTTTCTTCAGATAATAGCTACAGAGACATGTACCCACTCAAGTGAAACAGGAATATTCATTACCTCTATGGAAGAAATTCAGTGAATCATTAGAACTTTGTCTAGATCATTTGGGAGGTGAGGGGGCCAAGTACATGATGCTTGGTAAGGAAGAATGACCACAGCTAAGCCATCTTACAGCTCTACAACTCCCACAGTATATCAAACCAACTTTAAATTCATTCAGGGATATCAGTAAAAGGGCTCAAAATTTATTGTTTTTTTTCCAGTGGTTCTGGCTGCTGTAATGGAGCTTTGACACTCTAAGCGAGAATTCCACAATAGATAAATTCCTATGGGAAAAATAGATGAGGAATTGACCTGTATTTTGTCTCTTACTGGCCCAGATTAGATTTATAATGCTGATGAAGGTGACTCGCCAGAAAATGAGAAACTGACCCAAAGGAACAAAGGTAAATTATTCCAGTCAGCCTTGTCACCTTGGAAACTTCCTAGAATAAAGATAGCCCAGCTTTAAGTTTAGTAGGTAAAAATGATAGATATAACACATTAAGATGGTATAAGAAAAACAAAAGAAATCACATGAATATTTTAAGGCTAGACTCTTTGGGATAAAAGAACACTTACATAGGGAAAGATGACAAAAATCATTCTCCCTACTAAATGAAAACTAATCATTGATTCATGTAGTGATATTCTTTTGTTTATCTATAAATCCTTCTTTGGTTATCTTTTTCTGTTAGCTATTTTTGTGAAAACAGATTAAGCATATTTCTACCAATACTGGAAGGTATCTTTTAAAGGTTGGGAAGGGATATAAATATAGGGCAATATTGTAAGACAAATCACCCACCCCCCTTTTGTAGAGAGTACTATGACATATGACATTTAGAGTTTATTGAGTTTGTAAATTTAAAATGTTTAGCTACTGCCATTATATTTGGAGCTGCTTACATCAAAATGTTTTTAAATGATTGACTCAGTTTTTTTTCTTTTCCTGTAGTTATATCATCAATAAAAAATATATTTTTATATTAATAAGAAAAAGAATTTGAGAGTACTTCAAACTCAATCTTAAACATATTGCCTACTATAAGGTTAATCAGAGAGAACCAATGTTTTCTCTCTCATTTTTGTTTTTTGGAAGAAGATATGTAAGATTGAAAATATTTTGTGCTTCAGTATTTTCTTGAACTTGACTTGGGAATTTCCCTTGAGCAAAATTAATGATTCAATCTCATGGATTATACAGTATTTGAATTTCCCTTTCAGTCCGTTTTGGAACATTATATTTATACAATTAATAATACATTCATATTTATTGTCATAAAGTGTCTTGTAGGATCTTATTCTCTTAATGTCTGTAGCGTTTGTAGTCATGTCCTTTCTTTCATTATTGATATTGCACACTCATGCATTTTTTCTGAAATTAATATCACTACTCCAGCTTCCTTTGATTAGCATTAACATGATATAACTTTTTCTATCCCTTCACTCAACCTATCTGAGTCTTTATATTTAGTGTTTTTTTCATTAGAGAAGTAGAGAAGTAGTAGAAGTAGAAGTAGAGAAGTAGAGAAGTAAAGAAGTAGAGAAGTTTACAGAAAAATAATGCATAAAATACAGGCTTTCCTTGTACCAACCTATAATTAACACCTTACAATGGGGGTGGTATATTTGTTACAATTGATGAAAGCACATTCTTATAATTGTGCTATGAATTGTAGTCCATGATTCAACTTAGGGTTCACTGTACTGTGCATTTCCATGGATTGTTTTGGTTTTTTTTTTTAGAATTTTTATATATAATTTTTTTATTTTTGAAGAAGATTTAGATTTCATAAATGTTACATCAAAAATATAGAGGATTCCCATATACACCACCCCCTCTCTCTCACCCACTTTCCCCCATTAATTACATCTTTCATTAGTGTGGTACATTTGTTACAGTTGATGAACATGTATTGAAGCATTGCTACTAACCATGGTCTATAGTTTACATTATAGTCTACACTTTGCCCTGCACAATTTTATAGGTTTTGACAAAATGTATAATGGCTGGTATCCATCATTTAAATATGCAGAATGATTCCAATGTCTCAAAAATGCCAGTGTTACACCTATTGTTCCCTCTCCCTCCCCTCAGAACCTCTGCTGACACTGTCTTAATACCAATAGTACAAGTTCTATGATTACTAGAATAATAATAAGTCTACTTTAGCCCATAGTTTCATTCCCCTCTTATGTTTGTTCATTCCTCAATCCTGAAATGACTTCCCAACTCACTTTTAGGATGATGATGCCCACTCTGCTTCCCGTTGAAAGGGCACATAAATCCCACTGGGCAGATGGGTGGAACTGTCTTGCTTACAGTTGCAGACACTCTCTGTTTCTTGGGATGGGTGTTGTCCATCATTAACCTTTTGTTAGCTGTCCTGGGTGAGTCCAATGTAGTGGAGGTAGGTGTTGGCTGCAACTCTGCTGAGATTCAGGGCTCAATCAGCTTATGAACAGCTGGAAGATTTAAGTCTCTGAGATACATATTTAATGGGTATTGTTCTAATTATAGGTTCAGATAAAAGGGGCATAAACCCATGTGTAGAAAAATTGTAAACGAGTCCAACTCCAATACATTGTGGGGATAGGCTATCATATATTCTAAGGTAAGGCGTGTTGACAGGGTGCTGAATTCCTGAGTTTATCTTCCCTGCCTGCTGTGTGCAGATGTTTCTAGAGCCCTCAGGAGCCCTCCTGCTTGAGACACTGTTTACTTCAGCAGTCAGTGAGCTCCTCCTGAGATGTGCATAGGCATAACCCCTGGAATGACTTCCCAACTCACTTTGAAATCTCTTCGCCATAAAAACTCATTTGTATTTAATATTTCCCCCTTTTGGCTCTTTTTCCATATGTATAGCTAGTTGGCACTTGGCAATATCCCATGATGCCAGGGAGGCTCATCCCCGGGAGTCATTTTCCACACTGGAGGGAAGGTAGTGTGTTTATATACTGAATTTGGCTTAAAGAGAGGCCACATTTGAGCAATAAGGAAGCTTTCAGGAAGTAACTTTTAGGCAATATATAATACTAGGCTAAGTTTCAATTTCACAAGAAAGGCTCAAAAGTACAATCATCAATATCAAGGGCCTGGCATAATAATCTGTCTTCCTTCACTAGGCACTGCCCTGGTGCTCAGGAGAGTCTTGCCATTCTATTAGAGAGTAGCAGGACTCCCCAGGATGGGAATTTAATATTCTTTCAGTTATTGTGTGGGTCTCCACCCACCGAGACAACACCGCATGACCACTTGAACATATTCATATGCCATAGAAGCATGCCTCAGGTGCACCCCTCCCCACACATTGTCCCATTACTGACATCCCACATCAGTGATCCTCACCTGCCACAGTTGTGACCCTTCTGCAATCCAAACCTCTCCAAAAACATAGCCAAAAAACAAATAAATAAAAATAATAAGAAAATAAAATAATAGTAATAATAAATAGCAAACAAAATTTAAAAAATAAAATAAATTAATTTTTTTCATTGTGTCTTTCATCACCATTAGATCTGTTGTCTTTTATGTACAGTGACAATTTCTTCCATATGTTCCCCTAGTGTCTGTTTTTTTTCACTTTATCTTCAAAGACTCTTTAGGTTATAGAAGAGTCACAGAAAATATAAGGGGTTCCCATATACCCAACTCCCTACCCCTCTCCCACTATACCCTATTAATAACATTTTACATGTGTACGGTACATTTTTTGCAACTGAAGTACAAATATTGAAGCATTGCTACTAACCATGGTCAATGGTTTACATTTTGCACCATACACTTTTATAGGTTCTGACAAAATTTAAAATGGTCTATATCTGTCATTGCAGGATCATGCAGAACAATTCCAATGCCCTAAAAATGTGCTAGGTTCCAACTATTCTGTTCTTCCCTCTCCCTCCACTCAGACCTATGGTAACCATTAAGTTTCAATTTTTGTAGAATAAGTTTCATAGTTATATGCAATGATATTGAGGGTTTGACATGTTGGTCTATTTTCTTTTATTAGGAACTGCCTGTGTTCTTGAGAGATTATTGCTCCTTTAAATGAGAACTTAGCTGGATTCCCCAGGATGGGAGTTTAATATTTTCTTGTTTATTGTGTGGGTCTCCACCCACTGAGATAACACACTATGATAAGATGAACACTTTCATATTCCATAGAAGCATGCGCCAAGTGTGCTCTATCCTGCATATCTCCCCACCCCAGATACCCTGCACCAGTAACCCTCCCCTGCCATATTTGCCCAAAGGACATTCCCACCATTGTAGGCTTTTTTTGCTTTTTTTAAACAAATTAATTTTATTGATACATATTAATAAAACATACAATTTATCCAATGTGAATGTGAATGATCAATGACATTTGTTATAATCACATAGTTGTGTGTTCATCACTTCAATCAAAAATTAAAATTAAAGCATTTTAATTATTTCAATAATAATAATAAACAAAAAAACAGACAAACAAGAAAATTCCTCACCTCTCAATCTCTCTGTTTCCCCTGCTGTATATAGCTGCTATTTTTGGCTATTCTTGTACAATTATTTATTTGTTTATTAAGCAGCTTTATTGAGATATAGTCACATACCATATGATCTATCTAAAGTGTATAATCAATGGCTTTTTTTTAGCTGTTAAAAAGCCCTTTATTATAAAATTGTAAAATAAATAGAAAAATAGATTGAAAGAAATTACAAATTTTAAATGAGAATGCAAGGCCAGGTTAGATTTAATATAATCAATTATAAAAAATAGCATAAAAAACATTTATAAATGTAAGTAATAATTCAAATATAATAGAAATTAATTATAGCAACCATATTAATTATAGAACTTCTAGTACAATGTTGAATGAGAGTGGTGATAGTGTGCATCCTTGTCTTGTTCCAGATCGTAAAGGGAAAGTGTCAGTATTTCAACATTGAGTATGAGGTTAGCTCTGGGTTTTTCGTATATGCCCTTTATCATGTTGAGGATCATTCCTGCTATTCTTGGTATTCTAAGTGTTTTTATCAAGAAATGATGCTGGAGTTTGCCAAGTGCCTTTTCTGCATCAACTGATTATGTATTTTTTTCTCCATCATTGTGTTAATATGGAGTATTACATTAATTGATTTTCTTATATAGAACCACCCTTGCATACCAGGGATAAATGCCACTTGACCATGGTGTGTAAGTCTTTTAATATGCTGTTGAATTCAATTTTCTAGTATTTTGTTGAGGATTTTTATATCTATATTCATAAGAGATGTTGATCTGTTGTTTTCTTTTCTTGTGTTATCTTTATTTGGCATTGGTATGAGGGTGATGGCTTCATAGAATGCACTAGATAGTGTTCTCTCCTGTTCAGTTTTTTGGAAGAATTTGAGAAGGATAGGTATTAATTCTTTCTGGAATGTTTGGTAGAATTCACCTGTGAAGCCATCTGGTCCTAGGCTTCTCTTTTGGGGAGGTTTTTTGGACTGATTCAAACTCTTTACTTGTAACTGGTCTCTTGAGATCTTCTATTTCTTACAGAGTCAGTGTAAGTGTTCATGTGTTTCTAACAATTTTCTCATTTTATCTAGGTTGTCTAATTTGTTGGCATACAGTTGTTCATAGTATCCTCTTATGATCCTTTTTATTTCTATGGGGTCAGTAGTAATTCTCCCCTCCTCATTTTTTATTTTATTTACTTCCATCTTCTCTCTTTTTTTCTTTGTCATTCTAGCTAAGGGTTTGTTATTTTATTGAAGTTTTCAAAGAACAAACTTTTGGTTTTTTTAATATTCATTTTTGTTTTTTTATTTTTAAAATTTCATTTATTTCTCTTTTAGTCATTGTTCTTTCTTTCTACTGCTTTGGGTTTAGTTTGCTGTTCTTTTTCTAGTTCTTCCAGGTGTGCAGTTAAGTGTTTGATTTTAG